>JADLZN010002093.1:0-57500 GCA_018155175.1 Sinocyclocheilus anophthalmus | reverse complement strand
AACATCCTGGGTTGAGCATTTTGGGTAGTTTTTTTTTTGAGGAAGGGGGGGGATTTTTTAATGTTTGGGGTAGTTATTTTGGTGTACCGCCCGCTCATGGTCAAATGTAACAACACCATTTTTGGGTAGTTTCTTGTTACTCAATCCTGGGTCGATGTAACCCAGCGGTTGAGGTTATTTATCGTGGGGATTTGCATCTTTTCTTCCACGGAAGCGTCCTAGCGCCCATCACATAATGCATTATTTCGGTAAAATTACGGTGGTGTATCATTTATATTTTATCTATAACATGGTTATTGGTGTCTTGTATATCGTTCATTTTATGCAGAGCAACATACAAGGCGCGCGGTGTGAACACCTTCTACGAGTGTCGCGGTCCTTTCCCGTTGAGGAAAAGCCTGATTCTTGCTTAAAATAAATGATTTTATTCATAAAGATACAGAATGTAATACTTTGTTTGGATGTTAAAACATGTCCTTAGAGCTGTTTATTGTTTGTTTATTGGCAGGTTATGGAGTCACAGCATATTTCGGCTAGAGTGAAACGAAGGCTGTGGTCCGTAAGCAGTTCCCCGCCGAACACGACTCCAGCTCGGGCACGAGAACCAGCGCCGTTACGATGGAAACAGAATAACAGAGACTGGCCGATTACACGTGAATTACTTCTGTTTAATGTTGAATTTTTCTTCTAATGTTTGTTAAACGAGGCAATGTATAGCCTAAAAACTATATAAACAATGCTGTAAATGATAAATAAAGGGAGATAAAGGAAGTTATCATGCAAACCAGTTGTTGTGTGGAGTATTTTAGAAAAGTTAAGAGGATTTGTTAATCTGTAAACATTATTTAATGTATGAAGTAAAAATAAGCTAGTAATATAGTAAACATGAATAAACCCATTAGCTGGGTTAAATCAACCCATTATGCTGGGTTAAATAAACAATCCAATTTGCTGGGTAAATTTAACCCAAGATGGGTTCTGTCCTATATTTACCCAGCCCTTGGGTTAATAACAACCCAAATTGGGTTGTTTTTAACCCAGTGTTTTTTAGAGTGTACATTAATTCATTCGTCCGTCCGTCCATCCATCCATCCAACAATCCATCCACCCATCTATTTATCTATCTTGATGTAGTAGTCTGTCTTTCCATCCATCCATCCATCCATGTTTTATTAATTATGAATTATTCATTGTTACAATTATTCATTGTAAACTCACTGATTAAGTTTAGAACTTCTCAATACATAAAATAAATAAATAATAATCCATTCTTTATTGTTGTGGCTTTCTTTGTTTATTTTTATCATCATATTATGTATTTGCTATAATTAATATAGAGTTCTCAAGTACAAAAAAGGTTTGCATTTCTACACTTTTGCCAAATAAATAAAATACACATACAAAAATAAATTAAAATGAATTGTAACCACCATACCACATGTGGTCAAACTACATATTTTATCTCAACACAAGTAAAAAGACTAGTAACATGGTACTATTACCATATTTATATACCATGAATATGCATGAAACTCAAGATAATTCAAAGAACACCCCGATATCGGCATGATAAAATATAATACTACCACAATGCCATGCCCAAAAATCAATTGTAATACTATTAAACTTTTTTGTTAGTGCAAGCCCTACACAAAGTGACAAAAAGGCCAAACAAATCAGTGTATATTTTGAACAGCGACAAAATAAATATGACTGGAGAAATGCACTGTAGGACAGAAATGTCCAGTTGAATCAGTGTGGTATAATTCCTCTTCAGCGAGTGAGTCCCCACTGGAGTTCAGTCCCCTCTTCCCTCATCCGTCACATGCTCCTTCAGCACCTCCAAATAAAAACCCATACACTCCATTCACTGCTTAGACTATTGATTTATTTTTCAGGCCCACATTAGAGGACAATTTGTATAAAGCTTTTCCATAATGCATGAGTGTGTGTGTGTGTGTTACTGAAACTTGTGACGTGTGAGGGGCATGTTAGGACATGACCAACTTCTCTCTCACACACAAATACACATTACAATGTACAGCCACACACTGAAACACTAGCATACACGCACATGAGGTGACGATTGATCATTAACGGGTTCCTCTGGAACAGTGTGACCACAAGTTACCATCAACAGCTGACAGGTCTAACTTTTAAATAGAGCTTAAACTTTTCTATACAATGAAATTGAATGGGGACTCGAGCTGTCAAGCTGTGGACAGTGCTATAAAAGCATTCCATATGAGCTTCAGAAGACTTTTGAAATAGTGCATGAGTCATATGGATCATTTTAATGGTAGTTTTATATAATTTTTGAGCTCAACAGCCACATTCTCTATTTACTTTTATTGAATGGGAAAAGAACAGCATGAACATTCGGCTACAAATATTCTTTTAAGGTCTACAATCAATCAATCATTCAATCAATCAATCATTTGGAAGAATAAGGGTATGTAAATGAGAACATATTTTTTATTGGACAAAATAAGTATGCTTGGGTGAGATGTAATGTTATTGGTAACAAAAACTAAAATTATGGATCTGTTATCTGTTTTATGTTAGCTAGTTGCCAAGGTAACATTTCTTATTTTGATCTTTAGTCAAGTTAAACTACTACTATTACAAAAAAATAAATAAAATAAAAACTTTATCAAATGTGTGTATATATAAGAATAAAAATAAAAAACTGCGTGTATAAAATTATAGGTAATTCAAATTCTTAACATTCATTATATATATATAAATAATAATATAGTAACACTGGTGTAATATATTGCTGGTATCCACATACATGTACAAACCTAGAAGCATCTTAACTTCTCTAACAGACACAGTTCACTTTCGCTTGTTCAAAAATAACCTGAACACGGATCTACTCACTTCCTCCTCTAAATCTGCTCTCTTATTCAGTGTTTTTTCTCTGAGCTTTCTCTGCAGAAGTGTTTGGTTCAGGGAAGTCTGTCCAGGTTGGAGTTTATGCCCCTCTCAGCAGGAAATCTGTCAGACTTTTGGAATGTGTTTGTGGCATGCGCATGACTGTGAAAGCACTGGACTGTATATGTGTGTGGCGCCGTGGTGGTATGCTAATATAAAAAAAAATAAATAAAAAAAATCACACTGCGATGCATCCTCCCCCTTTCCTCATTCCGACCGTCGTTTCATACTCGTTGCCATGGAGATAAGATAAAACTCACACTGTTTTGGGCTTCGAAAGGAGGAAAAACATCTGCCAAACTGCCTGATGAAAATCATGCCACCCAAACATCACCTGGTGCATAGCATTTTCACACTATTCCAGACAACTGACACAAGTCAAAAAGGAACACTTTAGCCATAGTTAAACCAAAAATTATCTTACTCACCCCTGTTGTCCCAAACCCATATTTTCTTTCTTCCCCAAGGAACACAAAAAAAGTGATTTTTTTAAAAAAATCTCCAGGCTACTCTATTTTAATATTGAATGAATGTGAATAGTGGAAAAAAATGCCAAAAAGCACCATATAAGTAGTTCATACAACAGTCATATACAATATCCCAAGTATTCCGAAGCCATATAAACTTTCGAGAGGAAAAAATGAAAATACTATCATCATTTACTTACCCTGAGTGGCTGAACCCATATCTTCTGTTCACTTCAAACACAAATTATATATATTTGTCATGAACCTGCTAGCTTGCTGTCCTTACCCATATGAAGTCCGACACAACCAAACTTTGATGCTTCACATGTCAGAAAAGATCGACAACGTAATCCATACAAAATAAGCAGTTTAATCCAAGTATTATGGGTTTAGAACAGCATGAGGGTAACTGATGATAGAATTCTAAACTGTTATTCACTTAAATCTTGACACAGAGTATTGTAGTATATGCTGATTGAGTTCCAAAAGATTCATTTTCAAGTTCAAATCACTGATCCAATGATACAGTCAGATTATCAGTGACTAACAACCCCAAATCCTCGGTTTTGTTCACAAAACTATTTAGACTTCAGAAGACTTGGAATATAGCATAAACGTATGACTTGTGTGATGTTTTTGAGCCTTGCAGACCCATTCCTCAATTACTTTATTTATATAGAAACTTGGACATTAAAATATTCATCTTTTCTTTTATTCACCAGATTAGTCATTCTCTCTTAGTTTGTGTATATGTATCCAAGTGCCACAGTCTTGGACTTATCAGGTAGACAAATATTGACACATGAGAGAGCAGCAGCACTTTCTGTCACTCATAGAGTTTAATAGTGTATGCATGGCAATGTAGTGTAAATGTGCAAAATATCTATTGCTGGAATACACCAGTGAGGTTATATTAAAAGGACAAAAGGACAACTGAAAGTGGACAAAAGGACAACTGAAAGTGAAGAGCTTGACTATTAAAGATCAGCAATGTGTCTTTTACTGGATTGTAAAGGAAAAGTATATTGAGTGGGATCACACTGCTAACAATGTACCGGGAAGGAAGTGAGCATGGACTTCATTTTAGTGCTATAAGATATTTTATCAGTAAAAAATGAGAGATTTTTGCCCATTACTCCAGTTTTGCTTAGTTTTCCTTGAAGTGTCAGGCTGATGTAGAACTACAGCCACACACATCCATGCTCACACTCACAAACTGCACCACTATTTGAGATTTACTGCAAACAAGATGCAGTTTTTCCTCGCCCTTCATATAAATAGTCCTATCAGCATAATGATTCCACATCGCACATGCTGACGTGCTTATTTCTTTATTTCTTTTCCATTTCAGATCAATAATTTAGCATCCCTCCATCCTTTTTGCATTTCATTAAATTCACACAGGGAATTGCCTGGATGTTATGAGCCTCATCCCAGCGTCATCAATGGGAAATAGCAATATGGCTGAATGACACTTTCAAAAGGGCTGAATTGAAGGGAGACCCCAAGATCAACCGCACATTACTGTATCTGATGGTTTGTCTACTGTAATCAAGCTATGCTTTTGAGCTCACAATTCGAGAAAATGTATCCAGATGCTACTAAGAATATGTTTGCCCAGAAATTGAGTAAGATGTTTCTTCATCAGAATAGATTTGGAGAAATTTTGCATTATACCAATGGATCCTCTGCAGTGAATGGGTGCCGTCAGAATGAGAGTCCAAACAGCTGATAAAAACATCACAATAATTCACAAGTAATTGACACCACTCCAGTCCAACAATTAATGTCCTGTGAAGGGAAGTGGTGTGTTCTGGCCTAAATACAGGCCATAATCCATAATAACGCTTCCTATAGTGAAAACGTCTATCCCCTATTGTCCTCTCACATAAAAATACCAGCATAGGTGGTTTTGGCCATTTTGCTTGTAACATGTTGATCTGTGCATATTTCTCTCCTGATTCGGTTGAGATGACTTTTTCACTGGAGAAGGCAATATTATGGGCAGTGATTTTTTTATCAGCTGTTTGGACTCTCATTCTGACAGCCCCATTCTCTGCAGATGATCCATTGGTGAGCAAGGGATGTAACGCTCAATTTCTCCAAATCTGTTCTGATAAAAAACAAACTCATCTTGGATGGCCTGAGAGTAATACATAATAAATACTTTAGTGATCTCGTTCTTAAAGTTGGAAAGGAAAATATAATTATACAACACTAGCTTCCCCCCCCCCCCCCCCCCCCCCACATCTATAATGCCAGCTGTATCTTTAGGTCAAAAGCAATGTGTTAATGTCTGTGGCAGCTGCCGCTCCAAATGACATGGTTGAACATTCCATTAAACACAAGAAGAGTTCAACAATGATTCACATCTAGGTCGGGTAGTCGTTTCCTCTAGATATAATAATAATCTGATTTATTTAGGAACAATAGAAGTCAATGTTCCAAACTCAGATGTGTGAGGAAATCTGTGTTGCCCTGGTGTAATTTTTATTTTTATTATTATTATAATTCCCTGCTATAACAAGAGTAGACTAATGACAGGCAGTGTAATTGAACCTGTAAATCCTGCTCTAGCTCCTCACTGCTCTCTCTGATCCTCTTACACATCTTGCCATCTTAAACATGAGTCACACAGCAGAAATCAGCTTACTGCTTCACACACATACACATACTCATTCCGGCCCTCCTACGCATACAAGTGAACCCTGCCGCTATTACACCATTAATAAAAAGTAACATCGTATTACCAGTTTCTCTTTCTTTTAGACATTTGCCATGGTAACACCTTGGTACTTTTAACTGAAAGCTCTCCAATAAAGGAAATTGGGTTTGTGTCACACTCTTAAAAATAAAGGTGCTTAAAATGTTTTCACAGCGATGCCATAGAAGAACCTTTTTGGTTCCACAAAGAACCATTTTGTCAAAGGTTCTGTAAATAAAAATCTCTTTCTTACCCTTTTATAATCTGAAGAACCTTCTTTTGCCACAAAGAACCTTTTGTGAAACAGAAAGGTTCTTTATGGAACCATTTAGACAAAAGATTCTTCTATGGCATTGTGAAGCACAGGTTTAGGTTTCTCAGAATTTTATATCAGATAACATTTTTGCTGTTCAAATGTTCAGTTGTAAGATGTCTTATGCTCACCCATGGCTACATTAACTTGATCAAAAAATTTTATTCATATTGTGAAATTTTTTTACAATTTAAAATAACTGTTTTCTTTTAAAATACATTTTAAAAATGTAATTTATTCCTGTTATGGCGAAGCTGAATTTGTAGCATCATTACTCCAGTCTTCAGTGACGCATGATATTTCAGAAATCATTCTGATATGTTGATTTGTGATAAAATTTTTTCAGGATTCTTTGACAAATACAAAGCTCAAAAATCAGAATTTATAAAAATATTTTGTAACAATGAAAAATACTTCACTGTCACTTTTGTTGAATAAAAGTATTTATTTCTTAACCACAAACGTTTGAACTGTAACATAATTATGATCAAATATGTATTAAAATTGGATGATTAAAATCTAATAAAAATTTAAAAGGATATTTTATTTTTATTCTTATGAATAATCAACTATTATTATTATTCTTATCTTAATTTAATATTATAAATTAATTTAAATCATACAAACTGAAATCTTCCCCTCCATCTAACTCTTGAAGAAGAGTCCTAGAAGATCCTAATATAGCGTGCACCTCATATATATATAACTTTTATGATACTTTTTTTATCATTTTGAGCTTGACAACACTAGGCAACATTCACTTTCATTACATTGCAAAGAGAAACCTTTGAAGCAGCCTTCCTTTATTCCACAACATAACTAAAGTCTATTAAATTTATCAAGATAAACCAGAGGGTTAGCTTTGCTCACGTTGAAGCAGATCATTAGAATTGTGTAGCTCGATTGATGTGCTGGTAACTTACAAAGAGTTCAGAGTCATTGGTTGCTAAGCTGGAAGTTTAACCTTCTGTTATCCATTAAAGCGACTGGTTAATCAATTAAACTGGAAGTCACGGTCAGCCACAACAATGCTACACAACAGAAAGAGGAGAAAACAACAAAAGCGCTGGCCTGGAACACTCCGCCAAGGTGTACATCTACTACGGACGTTTTCCCACAATCCCCCGTATCGTGTGGATGACCACTCACACGTCCGCATCCGTGACAAGAGAGAGGGGAATCCGAGCATGTAATCAATCGATACTTGCTGGAAACCTCTGGACCCCTTATACTGATACACATTGACACAGCGAAAGCGGATCAATGAGCGCTCCAGTGTGAAGGGCAGGGAGATGCACACCTCCACTGAGAAAGATGAACTGAGCAAAGAGAGAAAGAGAGAGACTCTAGTCACTGATTCCATCTGACTTGGCCGGTGTAAGCAGCACCTATTGATTTTCCAATCAACTACAAGGCCAGGGTTCACACAAACTTACACACACACACACACACACACACACACACACACTCCGCCACTTGAGCTAGGAACTCCGCTACTCAAGAAAACACTCTTGGCAGAATCCTTTTGCTGCCTTTAGAGGGAATTTGATAAAGTGAAAAAGCATTTTTCCACTATCAGACTGGTTTGCAGACACACATATGTCTGCAAACCCATCAGCATGGCGCCGCAAATGGCAGCAAGGACGCTGAACTCCGCAGTTCTTCTATTGTTTTTGTTTGTTTGTTTTTCTTGTTGTTTTTTTTTTTTTTTTTTTGTCCTTCTTCTTCTATAAGTTTTACCAGAGACGAACTGCTTAACATTAAGCAACACATCCCGGACAACATTTTTCCGGTTTTTGATTATTAGGACGTTTTGTTGGACATTCTAGTCGGAGGTACAGCGGTGTTGTTCAAACGCGCGTGCAGATGCAGAAGAGGGAAACGCGCCGGCGCCCTGGTGAAGCTCCGCGCGCGCGGCTTTCGGACTGCGCTCCTAAGCATTCATCTCGCGAATGTCCGTTCCCTTCCTAACAAAACGGATGAACTTCTTCTCCTCACCCGCACCATCAAGGACTTTTCTAACTCTGCTGCACTGTGTTTCACTGAAACCTGGCTGAGTGAAGCAATTGCGGACAACGCACTTCATCTGCTGGGCTTCCAGCTGTTCAGGGTGGATCGCATCGCGGAGTTAACGGGGAAAACCAGAGGTGGTGGATTGTGTTTCTACATCAACGAAAGTTGGTGTTCAGATGTAACAACGCTGAAAAAGGTATGCTGTCCTAATTTAGAGGCACTCATCATAAACTGTAAACCGTTCTACTCGCCGCGGGAGTTTTCCTCTTTTATTCTTGTGAATGTGTACGTGCCTCCTGACGAGTGTGTGAGCGCCGCGATGCAATAGCTGGCCGAACAAATAACTGAAATGGAGTAAAGGTACCCAGACTCTATTTTAATCGTTCTTGGAGATTTTAACAAATCAAATATCTCCCGTGAACTGCCAAAATACAGGCAGCACATTACGTGTCCCACCAGAGTCAGCACTATTTTGGATCACTGTTACACAGCAATAAAGGATGCATATCACTCTGTCCCATGTGCAGCTTTGGGGCTCTCTGATCACTGTTTGTTTCATCTTATACTGACCTACAGGCAGAACCTGAAATCAGCTAAACCTGTATTAAGGACTGTAAAATGATGGACTAATGAAGCAGAGCAGGATTTATAAGCTTGTTTTGACTTCACTGATTGGAGCGTCTTTGAAGCTGGTGCCACCGATCTGGACGAGCTCACAGAGACTGTAACTTCATATGTCAGTTTTCTGTGAAGATATGTGCATTCCTACCATGACATTCTTATCATTTAATAATGATAAACCGTGGTTTACTGGAAAACTCAAGCAGCTTCGTCACGCCAAAGAGGATGCTTACAGAAGTGGGGATAAAATCTTGTATAACCAGGCCAGGAACAGACTAACAAAGGAGATCAGAGTGGCTAGTAAAAACTACTCTGAAAAGCTGAGAAAATAGCTTTCTGCAAACGATCCAGCGTCAGTATGGACTTGTCTGAGGAACATCACCATGTACAAGTCACCACCCTCACAGTTTGTGGAGAATCAACAACTAGCTGACAATCTGAATTTGTTTTACTGCAGATTTGAAAAGGATAGTTTACCACCCCCCATCCGCTCTGATCTGCAATTCACACCTTCACCTACCACCCCTGCAATCCCCCTCCCTCCCTCCCCCACCATTCAACCTTAAGGTCTGTGTAGAGGACGTGAACCGAGTCTTCAGGAAGCAGAAATCTAAAAAAGCTTCTGGCCCAGATGGTGTTTCACCTGCCTGTCTAAAAGTCTGCACTGACCAACTGGCCCCATCTTCACACAGATCTTCAACAGTTCATTGGAGCTGTGTGAAGTTCCCTGTTGCTTCAAACGCTCCACCATCATTCCGTTCCCCAAAAAGCCCAAAATCACTGGACGTAACGACTACAGACCTGTCGCTCTCACATCCGTGGTCATGAAGTCACTTGAGAGACTGGTCCTGGCCCACCTGAAGGACATCACTGGACCCTTGCTGGATCCTCTTCAGTTTGCCTACAGAGCAAACAGGTCTGTGGATGATGCAGTCAACATGGGACTGCATTACATCCTGCAACACCTCGACAGACTGGGAAGTACGCAAGGATCCTATTTGTGGACTTCAGTTCGGCCTTCAATACCATCATACCTGACCTTCTCTCAGACACACTCGCCCGCTCTCCTGCCACCTCCTCTGTCCGTGGATCACCAGCTTCCTGACAGACGGGCAGCAGCTAGTGAGGCTGGGTAAACTCACATCCAGGACTATCACCATCAGCACTGGAGCTCCTCAGGGTTGTGTGCTCTTCCCACTGCTCTTCTCTCTCTACACGAATGACTGCACCTCTAAAGACCCCTCTGTCAAGCTCCTGAAGTTCGCAGACGACACTACAGTCATCGGCCTGATCAAGGATGGAGACGAGTCTGCTTACAGACAAGAGGTTGAGGAGCTGGCTTTCTGGTGCAGTCTTAACAACCTGGAGCTTAACACGCTCAAACTGTGGATATGATCGTGGACTTCAGGAGAAAACCCCCTGCACTCCCGCCCACTCACCATCATGACAGCACTGTGACTGCAGTGGAGTCATTCAGGTTCCTGGGCACCACCATCTCTCAGGAACTGAAGTGGGAGTTCCACATAGACTCCATTGCTAGAAAGGTCCAGCAGAGGTTGTACTTCCTTTCGCCAGCTGAGGAAATTCAACCTGACACAGGAGCTGCTCACACAGTTCTACTTGGCCATCACTGAGTCTGTCCTGTGTTTGTCGCAAAGCTGTTTGGTTTTGCTTGGCTGCCAAATCAGATATCAAGAGACTACAACGGACAGTCAGAACCTCTGAGAGGTTTACCGGTGCCCCTCTGCCCAGCCTCCGATATCTTTACATCTCCAGAGTGAGGAAAGGGGCTAAGAAAATCACCTTGGACCCCTCATACCTAGCCCACTCTCTCTTCGAACTGTTGCTTTCTGGTCGGCGCTACAGATCACTGACCACCAGAACAGCAAGGCACAAGAACAGTTTTTTCCCACAGGATATACTCAGTCTTAACAATTAAGCTTTCATAATTATACATCATCCATACAACTAACATAATATATTTATATTAAACTGCACACTTTGTAATAACATATCTGCGCACACTAAATAACATATCTACATTTATCTAAACAATTACATCTGTTCCTATACTTCTATTTCTGTATATAATACATTATTCAATTTTTCTTTTTTTAAATTATATTAGTTTTATATTACATCCCTACTATGTTATTCCTATGTATGTCTACACTATCATGTATGTCTGCACTATGTTTGTACTTCCTTCTACACTGGAAGCTCCTGTCGTCAAATCAAATTCCTTGTGTGTGTAAACATACTTGGTAAAAAGCTCTCTGATTCTGATTCGATTCTGAATCCGGGTGGAATTATTAGGGAGGTCTCAGCACTGAAGTTATATCTTGAGCCCCCTGAAACAGTTTTTTTTGTTTGTTTGTTTTTTTCAGATTACATAGTCTTTGGTGTCCTATAATTTTTTTTATAAAAGGATTAGAGCAGTGTTATTATTGTTTAATTAGAACTCAAATAAAACCTATAACACACTTTCTGTAATTTGCAATAAAGCAGAAATTATATATACATATTAGTGAAACAATACATTTAGAATACTTAAATGACAATTATAATTTGCCCTTGGGAACTAAATAATAGCAGTAGTAATATTATTAAAACTGAATAATAGATATACACCACACCACACCCCACACCCACACCACCCATATAGACCTATATATATAAATTATATATATATATTAATAATTAAACAAAATTTGTAAAAATTACAAGCCATAACAAATCAGTAAAATGTAACCATTATGTTGTGTTGCAGTTATTTCGACCTGGAGAGGATTTCTTTTTCACAAAAATGCTAGTTAATGTTGCACTAATGCATTGCACTAAAAACTTGCTCACATACAGTATAACTTAACAACTGCTTATAAATTTCATGTTATTCTATATTATTACCAATATTGGATTCACTAGCAACTAGGTCCTTTCCTTATACTGGGTTTTTAATCAATGATGGCCTACGCTCATCAGCTCCAAAATGAATCAACAATTCTGCGCTAATGAAGAAAACCGTGACAAAAAGAGTGATCCAGATTCGGTAAATATCATCAATGTTATATTCACATGCAATTTTAAAAGCTGCACATTTTTTACTGTGATGTCCACCAAATTAATTAAATGATTTTCAGCACAAATAAAATCAAAACAAAATCTGATAATATCAAAATAAAAGCTCATTTAAAATATGAATACAAGTATATAGAATATTTATACACACATACCATTAATTATAGCCCAGAATCCAACAATAACCGTAATAGACCATAAAACAGGGCATACAATAGCCAGGTTTTAGTTACAATAGATCACATTTTTTATACAAAATGTTTTACCATACTACAAAAACCAACATTTGTCCCAATCATTAGATTAGTGAGTCTAGATTAATTTAGGCGGCCTTTTTGCAACCTATTAGTCAGTCTCAACAACCTCCCAGACATTACCCCATGAAAATCTTTGGGGTGTACGTGTAGCTCTACCGGTTAGATACTATTGAGGAATGATGGAATCATCCATTCTACGTACAGAGCAATCTGGCTTGGATTCATTCCATTTTGTTGAATTGTCCTATTTCGGTCCACCTTCCATCCAGCAAATGGAGATATTAAAAAAGGCCAAAGTGAATTAGGACTGATTAATTGAGAGTTCTTTAAGACCTATTGAGAACATTAGAGTAAAGGTTTTTGCACACTGAGTCCGAAATTTTCATCCGTAATTTTCGCACGTTAAAAATAAATACGACCTCACGTTATGTAAGTCACGTTTACACACTGCCTCCGAAATTTTTCGCATCCATTGCAGGCATTTTGAGAGGTGTTTTGACAGTTCAGAGCTACTGTACAAGCGAACGCTAAAATCCAGAATGGCGTTCAAGTTCATCCGCTTCGCACAAAGGACCGTAAAGATCACTTGCACACTGAGTTCACAGAAATTGGTGGTCTTCTTGTTAATAAACTCTCCGTCCTCTCTATATCGCAGTATTGGATGGACCCAATATTTCCTCTCTTTTTCTCTTTTTAAGAGGCGAGAAGACAATAAAATCATCCTCACTGCTTGAAGATTCCATTTGTGGTGTTTTGCGAATTTTTTCGCAACTGATTAATTAATACGTATCGGACTCAGTGTGCAAGGTTTCTGTGCGTGATGAATTTTTAGTATTTCGAATACGAAAAAAAGCATAGGAACATTTTGGACTCAGTGTGCAGAGACCTTAAGAATAAAATCAAAGACAGGGGCTTTCGTTTCCATTTTGACACCTCAGATGAATGTTCAATAAAAAAAATTTAAAAACATGAAAAATTTAATTGTAAAGTCCAAAATCTATGTTGGAGATTGAGTCTAATTCATTATGCAGTTAGTAAGAGGGTCACCAATCTTTCAGCCATTAAACTATACACAAAAAAATATATATTTATAACCATATAAATTGGGGGGGGGTTCACGCATGCCTAAGTTTGCTGACCCGATCCTATTTAGACTCCCAAATAACACCCATCGTTTTCCACACTTTGAAACCAGAATGACCTTCCCACCCTTTGAATGACAGAGCAAATAAACTGCAAACTGCAGTTGCAACAAGGCTTCCTTTACAGATTTAGGATCTTAAAATGTATGAAAACATTTAGGATCTTAAAATGTATGAAAACATAACAGATTTCAAATCTGTGGTTATTTTAACAGCCCAACCATGCAAGGTATTTCTTACCTGGGACGATGGAGACAGTGTCCTTCTCCCGAGGACACCACCTGACTACGCCTGCACCCAGAGGGGATAGGCCGTGAGAAGACGGCCACGTTTGCCCCGCTGGACCCTTTGGTCCGCCACACGACCTGTGTACGGTTCCCTGACCTGTTCATGATGAGCGAAGAAAAACTAGGTTGGAATTTTTTATTACCTATTAAATAATTATATCAATTTTGTATATTGTAAATTTATATTTTACTATTTTTACGACTTGTTCAAAAAGAAAAAATTCCTCTAATCAAGCATGCAACTGAGTATCCTTTGCTGGTTATTAATTTCATTACATTTTATTTCGTCTAACGCAATATCACCAATAATATTACTGCAGACCCCAAGGTAATTACATTTTAAATATCATAATAATACTAACTAGTGCTGTCAAACATTAATCGCGTTAATCACATCCAAATAAAAGGGTTTTATGTACGTTGTATATTTGTGTATATATAAATAACACCACCCATAGCTGTCTATATTAAGAAAAAGTATGTTACTTTACATCATTAAATATTTTATAATATATATAATGACATGAATATAAATAGTATACATAATTTTTCTAATATATACATTATAAATATACACAGTACAAACACGTATATTATGTAAACAAAAACTTTTATTTTGGATGTGATTAATCGCGATTAATCGTTTTACAGCACTAATAATAACACTAAAGTCAATTGTTTACATGTATGGTTTTTATTTTCGTCAAGAGGTGTTCAAGAGTTCAAGAAGTGGCCTTTTTATAAATCACCCTGGCAATGCATGCAGACGGCGGCGAGTGGACGACACTGCACAACCTCTGGAGCTGTCAGAAACATTTGCCCCTACTAAAGGGACCCTCTCTGCACCTGACAACCAGAACCCGGACGAAAAAATCAATAGACGAGAAGAACACACAAAGCAAGCAGGATACAAAGATGTTATTTACGGGTGAAGAGATCGGCCTACGGTAAAGGGCGACAGGGGAGCACGAGCAGATTAAAGGAGGCGCTGAATTTCATTTTAATTTCAGGGACTCAATTTGCTTTGTGTCTTTCATCAACATCTATTTACTTACGGATTTTAATTTCTCCCTCGTATCTTTAGGGAAGTAACGCAAGACGCAGAGCAAGGGCATCTCATTCACTAACATGACGCCGCAAATTTGATCACACAGTCGGGGGATTTTTTTCAGAGAACTCTGTGGGTATTGCAATTGGATTCGCGGCCAATTCAACCATGCAGCTTTTTCAACCCATCAAAAAAGAGACCGATCATAAGAATTCATGAAATGTAGCAATCACCCACAACCGCGCTCCGAGGCCACCCCCTCCTGTCTCGCTTTCACTCGCTACCTCTATTTCTATATATAATTAACGCCTGGCTTGCAGGTGAATTTCCTTGGTCATTAATAACGGTTTCTGCCAGGTGCCAGTGTCACCCACAGCGAGGCGAATCAGTGTCCTTGTCTGATAGTTAAGTCATGAATCGTTGAGCCCAGTCATTATGGTTCTTTCTTTCTTTCTTTCTTTCTTTCTTTCTTTCTCAATATTTAATTGGCCTAGGAAAATATGTAAATGAAAGATGATTGAGTAAGTTAAAACAGGCTGTGTATATTTGCCCACTGTTAACTAACCAGCTTCTTACCAATGCAGATGAGATTTGAATCAATAGAACAAATCAATAGAACTCCCTATTACACTCAGGACTCCATAGTCTACAAATAATCATTTATTCAGTCATTGATTGACTGCGAGTCTCTGGCTTTATTGAATTTCTAAAGATAAACTAACTCAAAGCAGCCCTCTATTAGCTAGTTTTATTTTCACCTCAACTCGGATTGCGCTACACCTGGTTGTGGAATGTTGTTTTACAGCGGTCGAAGGAGCATAAACAAGCCAAAGCATCTCTGAGGCTTCAATAATGCATGCGTAAAATTCACAGATGAATTTGCAGACAACAATAGCAGATAGCATTTTTTATGGACAAATGACTCTTCATGTCTTCATGTGCGGAATCATTAGAATGTTACTGATGCCTGACTATACTCATCGGTTGCTTGGAAACGGACTGACACACGGGCTGGTGCTCTCTTTCTCCTTTTGCGCACACCAGGAGGACGGAGTCCTGTATCACTATCGTTTAAATAATTAACTTGAGAGAAACCAAATACCGTATTTACTTATTCATCACGTATAAAAAAGGGGAAAAGATCCAAATTGAATAAGAATGAGGTGGTGAAAGGTGCTCATTAATGTAATGGTGAAAAAAAATGAACATGACCTTTCAGGAGGCAGGGAGCCAAAGAAACAAAGGGCTGAAAGAAAGGAAGAGCGAGCCTGTGTCACAGTGCACCTGCCACACTCGTCGCACGAGGTCTGTGTTTAACCCTGGAGCTGACTTTAGACAAACTCAATACAGGATGTACGACACTCTCCATTAAACATGCTACTGTGTATTTAGGATTATAGAAGTGATATAGTTAATATAGCATGGCTTCTGCTAAGCAAATTTCTGCATTTAACTCGTCTTTAACCTCCTGTCCATTACCTGCTTCCCACTATACTCAGCCAAAGGATAGATAGAAAGACAGTGAGACAGACAGACAGACAGACAGACAGGTACGTAGGTAGATGGATGGATGGATGCATGGATGCATGGATGGATAGATGATAGTAATTTAGAAAATTTTTTAGGAATATATAGATTAGATAGATAATATTAGATAGATAATAGATTAGATAGATAGTAGTGAATAGACAACGGCTGGATGGATAGCCTGCCTATAGTATACAGGAAAACGGGGACACAAACAATTGACATGCTAAAAGTTTAGACACTGTAAATCCCCCCCCCCCCCCCTAAATGAAAAAATGAACAGTGAGTGCAAGGAGAAACACACAAACACTCATATGAAGCCCTCATAGGGAGATTTTCATAAATGTAGAGCTATCCACACAGGTGCCCGTGCTATTATTGGCACAGGATCAGCATGCAGGAGAGTGGGTGAGAAAAGAGGAGGAGGGAGAGAAAGAGAGACAGAGACATGCATGGGGGGGATGGTGTCATACAGTGAGCTGTCAGCTGTCATCATTCTCCAGTGCCACCTGAGACATTCAGCGCCACACCCTGCCCCTCCCTTCACCGTACCCATGGTAACCCCTCAGTGCCAGAATCTGATTGGCTGGTGAGGGAGCCCCAGTGTTGGGTTCCTCAGGGCTCTGTGTGGGTTGCTAGGTCCACTAGCAGTTTTGCTGCATCTCAGCACTTAATTGATTAATTAGTGTAATTATTTGAGGCGAAAGTCACCCCCGTCTTGTCGCCGGTTGGTAGGTAATTCATTCCATCCTCTGAGACTTTAATGTTAATGCGGGTAAGGTGGAAAAAGTAGCATGGGCCGAACACGCCTGGTTACATTTGAAGAATCGTTCAAGCTGACGTTATTTATGAAGGTGTGAGCTCAATGGGGTTATTTCTGGGAAATTCAGAGTAGGTGAAATGCGTACGTGTGTGTGCGTGTGTGTGAGATGGGAACTCTAGCTTAGAGGACAGATGGAGACTGGGAGACAGGAGGGACACTGGCACTGCACAGGCTGGCATAAGAGTGAGTGTGTGAGTGTAGGGAGGTGTATGGATATCCCTCGCTGTTGCTGGGCGGCCAGCCCCACTCACGAGCGGTGACCTTGGCACCGAGCGGGAGGGTCAGTCAGCCAACTGTCTGTAGCGCCGTGTGCCCGTCTGTGCGCTGCTTTTTAAAGCAGCCAGGTCAACATGCCGGCCACTGGGACAACCATTTGGCACTTACATTCTTATTTAGGTTAGCAATATGGCGGCTGCTACTTCTGCTGTTACTGCAGATGTTAAGTTAAGAACTCATGTTCCACCTGTAACGTCACGCGCCCCCCTCTGCCACAGCGCCTGCATTGACTATGCTCTTTTCTCAGAGCATTATGGTCTGTAAAGAGATGTTGATGAAAACTAAAGCCATTGCAGTCTTTCAGGGTACAAGTGTGCAGGGTCACACTTTATTTTAAGGTCAAATTCTCGCTATTAATAAACCATTAACTATGACTTTTGCTTCAGTAAACTACTAATCTTCTGCTCATTAATAGTTAGTAAGGTAGTTGTATAGTTGAGGTATTGGATAGGATTAGGGATGTAGAATATGGTCATGCAGAATATGTGCTTTATAAGTACTTATAAACAGCCAATATGTTATTGATAGGCATGCTAATAAGCAACTAGTTCATAGTAATAACTGGTCCCTAAACTAAAGTTTTACCGTGCGCAGATTGTAGTAAGGATATGCACAGGCTCAAAAAATTCAGCACCAATAAAAGGGCTGTAAATAAAAATGTATAAGGGCCTGCTATGTAACACACATCAAACTGTAAGAGAGATAATCAGACCATCACAGATATAAGTGTTGAGAATGATCCTACAGAAAAACTAAGCACATAAATCCATTTTACACATGGAATTTTCTTATTTTTAAACTTCCAAACTATGAGGACCACTGAAATATAATGAATGAAATCATGACATGGCTTCACCTTTTCACTGGGAAATGTAGATTTTATATAAAAGTACAAATAGAAAGTTTGTGGTCGGTAAGATTTTTAAATTTTTTTGAAAATAGTATTTTCATTTTGTATTTACAGCAGTACAGTACCAGTAACCCTAACAACACTAGGTAAAAACTTTACTACACTGTAAAAAATAACTTTATTTTAATATTTTTTAAATAGTAATAGTTGATAGAAAAAGTTGTGTTGCTTAATATTTCCATGATTTTTTTTCCGGAATTCTTCAATGAAAAAAAAAAAGAAAATATAATTATTTGAAATCAAACCTTTGCTGACATTACAAATGTCTTTACTGTCACTTATGCAGTAAAAGTATCAATATAAAAGTATTATTTTATTTTATATTATTAATATATTATTTATCAAAGTATATTTTCACTTGGACATTACTAAAACTGAACCGAAAAAGGTAGTGTATACGATATATTTATTATATTTATATTCATATTTTTTAAGAAATTTTTCTTTCCTGTCCACCACTATTGACAGAATTACGGTTTTATATATAATGACTAACCAAGTTTTGCTTACACTATAGATTGGGGACAAATTCTCACTAGTTACTAACTATTAACACCTTTCCTCAAACTTCTAGTTTGCTGCTTATTGATAGTTAGTAAGGTAGATATTAAGTTTAAGTCTAAAATATGGTCTTACAGAATAAGGCATTAATATGTACTAATAAACAACAAATATGCTATTAATATGCATGCTAATAAGCAACTACTTAAGTTATAGTGAGAATCGGTCATGGCCTGTTCCTTGTGAGATCTGACTAAGAAACTTAGTGGTTGCCAACCCTGACCTTTACTCACTGCACTACACCCCCATATAAGTAGATTGAATAGATGGATTGACAGATGGATGGATGGATGGATGGGATCATGTCTCACCTGCTTTGACACGGATGCTAGGGCTGCGGATCTTGCCGGCCTGGTTCTCGGCAGTGCAGAAGTAGTCATTGTCGTGTATGAAGCTGTTGAAGGCAGAGGGAGAGAAGGGGTAGAGCTGCAGTGTGCCGTTTGCGTGAACGTGGCGGATGTGTGGCACGTCGTAGATGTCGTCGCCTGTGGCCAGGTACCAGCGGAGGACGGCATGGGGGGCGCCACCCGCAGGACAGGGCAGGGACACCCCCACTGAGCTGGAGAAGGTCACTCTCTGCAGGGAAGCATTCACAAAGTACAGCCGCGTCGAGACCACATCCTCGCTGTGCACTGGAAGAGAGACAACATGGTCAGTTGTGAAGTGACCAAAGAATTTTATTCTTCAAATCAACACCTGGACAGGTAAAGGGGCCAATGCATACTTGTACCTTTGAGTTACGGCACTTTGAAATCGTAAAAGAAGCACTGTGTGTCATTCTGGCAAACTTCCACCTCACATTCATGTCTGGTAAAGTGCAGGCCATGCTCTGATTGAATTATCCCAGAGAAGTTCCCACTGGGTCAGCACAACTAAATTCAAATTTAGAAATCAATCACTGGATTGGGAAGATGATGCAACCAAAAATTGTCCTTTATCTTATTATTTGTTTGTCGTTTACATAGGCGGACAAAGTACTCAACTCCATTACTTAAGTGAAAGTACAGATACTGCTGGTCAAATATTACTCCATTACAAGTAAAAGTTGTAAGGACATATTTTTACTTAAGTAAAAGTACAGAAGTACTTGCTTTTAAAAGTACTTAAGTACCAAAAGTAAATTTCCTTATTTATGTCAATGCACTGTTTTATTGTTGTATGTAGTACTTGCAATACTTCTGAAGCAACTTACAATACATTACACCTACTGAATAGACTGACTAGCTTGTAGTATCTTTGGAATAATGAGCTTTTAGAATGTTAAAAACCTATGGGAATTTTTGTTTTTTAATTTATAATTATTTAACACCCCTACCCACCCCCACAAAAGCAGGATGGTGGTGATCTCACACAGTTCTGACAGTGTGCACACATCTATGTGTAGCCATTCAATCCCATTTGAACAGAGTTGACAGTGAAATTGCTGTAAATACAGAGTGATAAGGAAGAAAGAAAAAAATCAAACCTGCGTTAAAACCCAGCAACACAACTGTAGCTGTATAACTTTACAACAGCAACACTGCTTTAACAAAAATGCAAAACAGCAAGACTTATTTGACATCAAAACAAACATTTTAAAAATGCTGTCTAATCGCTCTAGTGGTACTTTGATGTCATACACAGAATGGTCTGTACAGTGCTGCTTCAAGTTAAACACCTATTGTGTTTTATTAGGAGTATACAGTTCTTCTGTGGCTTTATAGGTATTTTCACTTACACAATTTAGCAAAGTCGGACAATATTGTGTCTAATTTATACCACAATATTAATTTCTTATTATTTATTTTTTGTAAATAAATATCACATTTGGAACTGATCAGTGCTCAAAAAATGCTGGGAACTCACTTCATGTAGCCCCATGAGTGATTACTGATAAACTGTCTGAAAAAAGAAAGTCACGTTTTAGAGAAGAAAAAAAATCACCCACTGACTTTCAAAGATGCTAATGACTTTCTACTTTGAGGATCTTGTAGAATGTGTGGGTGAAAAGTCACATATTTGTCTTTCAAATGTAGTTGAGTTAAAGTCATAAGTTCCCAGAAAAAATAATACTCAGGTAAAGTACAGATACTCAAAAAGTGTACGTAAGTAAATACTCAAGTAAATGTACTTAGTTACTGTCCGCCTCTGGTCGTTTACCAAGTGCACAATCTATATGGGGAAGCTAGGTCAGCTTGTCACTACAGTAGCAAGTCACAACTGTTTCCTAAAGCTGCAGTTACTTTAACGCACATCCGGCATTCGGAACAAGTTGGTTAGACATTTCTTATGTCAATGTTGCGACTGATGCTTAACTATGATAGTATGATGCATAGTTGGAGAAATTAACTACTGTAGCTAGTCACAAATGTTTTCCAAAGTTGCAGTTACTTTTTTCGCACATCCATTGTTCGGAGTTGATTCGACATATTTGATGTTGACGTCACAACAGATGCTTAGCTACAATAGTATGATGCATCACTGGAAAAATTAACTACTTTAGCTAGTCATAACTGTATCTCAATGCCACAGATATTTTGTCGCACGCCCATCATTCGGAAAAGTTGGTTCAACATATGTGTACTTTGTCGCATATCTGTAATTCGAACCACGTTGGTTCAACATATTTAATGTTGACATCACAACTGATGCGTGATTACCACAGTATGATGCAACATTGGAGAAATTAACCACTGTAGCTAGTCATAACTGCTTCCAAAAGCCGCAGTTACTTTGTCGCCCGTTCGTTGTTTGGAACAAGTTGGTTCATATTTGAACTTTATCACACATCTGTTGTTCGAACCACGTTGGTTCATCATATTTGTTACAATTTGAGTCACACAGGTGGTAATAATAACTTATGCTAAATAATTGGTTCAAGAATGAATAAATAGCTGTATCATTTCAAATGCAACCTCTAAAGGTTGCATTTGTTGCCTGTATTGTTAGCCAACTATGGTTGCATGTTCTTTCATTAGCACATTCACACTCTTGAAAGACTGTTGACCATCTCTTGATAAACTGAAAGATGTATAATTAATCTATACTTCTAACCTTCTAAGTCGAGAGCTGTAGTTCCAATACTGTTAGCAAGTATTAATTGGAACTATGGTTTCGGTAAACACCAAATCTTTGACCTATGCTGATAACGACAGAACTTGCAACCATAGTTGGCTAACTATACTTTTGGGAAATGTACCCAAGATTCTTTAGCATCTTAGTCAGGCTAGACGCCATACTGAATTTAACACGTACGTAAACGTGGCTGTGAAGGAAAGACTTGAAGCCTGTTCACACCAAGGATGATAACTATAAAGACAACAATAAAGATATAGTTCTAAAAATCGTTCTCAATAACAAAGAACAGCAGAGTCCACACCACAGCAATAATGATAAAGGCATAGAGAAACGATATCGCTAGAATCACATTCAGAACAATTTTCCAGTTGATGAATGATAAAAACATTGGCACCCAATCAGAATCAATCCTTATATAATGAGCTTGAGAATTTGTGTGTTTAGAATAAACAGACAATATTATATACTTAGCTTTATAGTTAACGTTCTTGGTGTAAACAGGCCTTTACAGTCTTTACAATGGCACACACTAAAGGTCCTAGATCACATCCTTTTTGCTAACTCACACGTTTTTTTTTCTTTCGTAAGCTGACCAATCTGTCTGTTGTAAAGAACAGTACAATCCATTTAACGCAGAGTACTAAGTTCTAACCCTCACAATCTCATTTTCATTCATGCCAAAAATTAAATATGGCGCTACCCTGACTAAGTTCTATAGAATGTTAAAATGACTCCTTGTAAAATAGAAAATGCTGCCATTTCCACAAAAGCAAACACAGAAGTAAATGAGCAAAGCCAGATGCAAGAATCAGTGAGGCTTCCAAACAAAAGCCAACTTTGTCCACAGCAAGAGTGGATCTTTACTTTCCATTCACATCTTTCCTGTGTATGTTCTTGGCAGATGCTTCCTTACCAAAACGACTTTTCCAACCTTAACCCAATGACAGCTATAGCAGCACAGTTGTAGGCCAGGCATTAAAGAATATCACTAATCTAATATGTGTGCGGTGCGAGCCGTGCTGAATGCTGCCGTCTGATAGGAGAATAAATAGGTCATAGAATCCCCGCAATGTATCTACAAACCTCTCTGACAGCTAATGTGGATCAGACAATCATTCGCTCTTGGTGTATTACCAAATCCGGACTACTGTGAGAAAAGAGAAAAAAAGTGGCGGTTTGCGTAAATTAACACGCGTGTTAATTTAGCAGCATAGCTAATGATGTCCTTTAAAGGCGGCATTTTAGCGATTTACCATTCTGGCATCTCTATTATCTGCAGGCTCTATTACAGATTACATGGTTCGGGTGGGGTGGCTCTGTATCTTTTTGTATTCAGAGAACTGCTTAGCTCAGCTCTGGCTCCGAGCCAAGGGAGACACAAGCCCAAAGCAAGAGAATTTTCTTCTAAGGCAATTACATTTAATTAATGCCCCCCCACCAGGTTTATGTCAACAATTTCTGGATTAACCCCCATTCTTGTGATTCTCATAGTGTTCGAAAGAATAATGGTGACATGCTACCATGTCATTAAAATCAATGAGGTACCTATAAGCTTCCGCATACTGAACAGACAGCATCACAATATATAAAAATAAATAAGAAATTGGAATTCATACCCACAATAACACTAAAATTAAAGGAATAGTTCACCTAAAAATGAAAATGCAGCTTGTTTTAATGCAGTGAAAGTTCACTTTCATTGTATGGAAATAAGCAGCTTGAACATTCTATAAAATATCTTTCTTAGTGTGTGCCACACAAAACAGTAAGTTAAATGGGTTTCGAAAGACACAAGAAGATATTCTATTCATGTAATGACTATACTAATGTTATTCTTACTTGTGACAGTTATAGGCTACTCCATTTAAAGGCTTACAAAGGACAATAATAATATTTATTTTATTGAGAAAAAAAATCATGCAAAATGTAAAATATAAATTCATGCGAATCATAGAATGAAAAACATGAAAAAAGTGATGCTAGAGAATTGAAAGGCTCAGATTAGAGCTAAAGCTTTTACTGGGTAAGGTGGGGGTTTGGATTATTTCCCTCTCCATCCATCACTCTCTCTCCCTCTCTTTTTATATTCCCATAGAACATGAAGGGATATGTTATGTGATTGGAATTTGTACGCCAGACGCAGAGAGTTAAATCCATATAATCTTCTTTCACATTTAACACACACAGAGCCTTCCTGGCCTGATAATCGCAGCACGGTGGAGGGCCTCTATCGCGTCCCATCTCACTCTGCCCTGTGGGGAGGGCAGATTATGGAGGTGGGTGCGAGCCAGGGGGCAAGAGTCCAGACAGGACCAGGTTTAGAGTGGCAAAGTGGAAGGTTAGATGGGGGGGGGGGGGGGGGGGGGGGGGGGGGGCTGAAATGAATGGATGTGCCATCAGGAGTCACATGTTGCATAGGAATGAAATAAAATGCTTTTCATGTTAACACGTTGCATGAAAGGCTGGATTACATTAGAACAACATCTAGACTGGCAGTTCTCAACCTTTGTTACTCCAAAGTCCCCTACAGTCAAGGTTATTATTTAAAAGACTGCCTACACAACTATGATGTTTCCATTTCTGCTGAAGTAGTTTTATTAATGTTGGTTTTAATACATTTAAATAGTAGTTAACAATAATACATTGTTCCATTTTAAAAGGAAGAAAACAAAATATAAAACAGCCACACTGTTCACTCTATTTATAACCTATAACTGTTTAAAGTAAACACAGCATGTGTAAATATCTCTTGAAAATGTTTTAGATCAAATTAGATGTCAGGTTTTGAGAAGACTTCAAATATTTTGCTTGCTTATATTTTACAATCAATCAATCAAATACATACATAAATAAATAAATAATAGCAAGAATTAGCATTTCAATTCTTAATTAAAAGCATTTAATTATTTGTCAATTAAAAAATGTTTGTTATTTATTTATTTTAATTCATGTACTTATTTATAAGTAATTTGAGAATGCTTTATCCCCCTTGAAAGGTTACTGAGGCCTCCTACTGGGCCATGACAACCCCCCCAATGTTGAGAACCGCTGGACTAGACAGAGCTTTGCTCTGCATGCATGCGAGGTTGGCTTTCAATGCAGTGCCACAGTTGTACTGACAAATCTTGGATTTGAAGCAAATGTTTGACCCACACTTTTGTGTAAAGAACCTCTGGGATCCAACATTAGAGTTAAACAGCAAAGATTCCTGACATGCTCAAAATGGAGCAGTCCCTGGCTGCCGTCAGCCTTAAGCGCTATTTGGGACGAGAGCAGAGTGCACTATATCCT
The DNA here is from genome assembly GCA_018155175.1 of Sinocyclocheilus anophthalmus. NCBI lineage: Eukaryota > Metazoa > Chordata > Actinopteri > Cypriniformes > Cyprinidae > Sinocyclocheilus > Sinocyclocheilus anophthalmus. Next base: position 32,188 of record JADLZN010002093.1, on the reverse strand, counting down.
GGTTTCTGAGCTGTGTCAAATATAATTCCGAGAGCCCTTTTCAGGACCATGGACAGTGACTGAATGGTCCCTAAACACATTTCAGCACTATAGACAGTGCCAATCTCCTCCTCTCCACGGAAATGCAACTTAAAACTAAGCATAAACAAACATCAGTTAATTTGTAAAAGCTCCTTTTCAAGAATATATATATTTAAAAAAAACATCTCTCTCTTATTATTGGACAAACAACAGCAAACGCCGACCCGCTCGTGGCAAAAGCAAATATAGACAATAGCGGAAAGCCTGCATGACAACACATCAGTTCACAGTAGATCTGAACAAAACACAGCAACACTGGGAAATATGGTCATGGTCTTATTGAAATGGGATGAAAAACAGGTCAACTGGCTAGTCCCCCTGCCCCCCACCCCTTTTTGCCTTTGCAGATTATAGCCTAAAGCATAAACCCCATAATAAAGATTTCAATATCTATAATCTCACAGCGGGGTTCTGGGTAAGGGGTTGTGGATCCAAAAGAGACAGCCTGGGGATATCGCCCCCACTGTCTGGGTGTTGGTGGCGGGGGGAGTCTGAGGTAAGGAGGGGGAAAAGGAAAAGCTTGAGAGCAGGACAGCTGCAGTTTGTCATCCACACCAACAGGTACCACTATTGGGATGCTGATAGGAAAGTGCTCCCATTCTCAGTTTTGGGCTACCACAGGACCTCTGGTCATAAGATCATAAAACTTTTTGAGCCAATAACCTGAGCTGAGCATGTGATTGATTACCCTAAGTGTATGGTCACATTTACCATTGCTCTGTGACATTTTGTGTGAAAATTCCAGTCACTTCAATAGGAATCTTTGCGATCGTGAGTTTCGTGTGGGTGCAAAAAAGTTCCCCATGCAGATTTCACTCAAGTTGGTTATGTGAATTTGCCGCATCAACCAAAATAAATCTGCTTTGTTTTAAAGTTTGTGTGCTATGTTTCATACATCGCTATACTATTAACTGAGAAAAAAATTTGCCTAAATTTCGCTAGTGTGACCTCACCTTAAAGCTGCAGAAAATGTATAATGCTGATTGGCACAAAAACATGCACAATTCCAAACACATCTATCCTGAGCTTTCGATTTTACACTTTTAAGAGTGAATAAATAAATTAAGTCACAGGTAAAACCTAACAAAATATTAGCAATATTTATGTTGCTTATGAAAAAATGTCCGAATAGACAGCTACTTTTAATGGCCACAAAGACATTTTTTTAGAACTAGAAAAAAAAAAATTGACCAGACATTTTTGTGGAAATTATTATATATGTTGCTATGATATATATAGAAAAACAAACACACAAACAATTCTATTGTTTTCATACTTGCTGAAAGTGATGACTGAACAATTGTTTGACCAATAGCGTGCAGGCATTGTACATAATGGGACAATCATTTAAAGAAAACAGTAAAAGAAATACAAATACATATAATGTATGTAGAGAACATACCCCGCTGTGAGATCTATAGGAATAGGTAATAGGACCTGGACACTTAGCAGCATAGCTAATTATGTCCTTTAAAGGCGGCATTTTATAGGACCTGGACACTGTGATTTAGTAATCACAGCCAGGACATGTCCAGGTAAAAAGATAAAGTTTGGTCACCCTAAACAATGTGATCAATGAAAATGAATTTAGAGTGAAGATATTTGTTGACACTATGCATATGCAAAAAACAAAAAACAACGGAATACATCAGCAGCAGTATCCACACAAACCATGCGAAAATGGTTGACCTCTATGTCCAAGGACTTCATGTGTCCATGGACAATTGTTGAGACATTTAGGATAGATGTTCAGTAATTTAGAGGGGTCTTAAGGAGAGAAAAAAGATAGAGCAATGGGATAACCCAATTTCTTCTCTCTTTGTTCTGAAATGACTTTCGTGTGAGGGCTAACGAAGCCCTGCAGCTCCTTGCCATTCTTGTTGCCATATGCCAAATGAGGGAAAGGGTTGGGAATGCTGAAATGCTCCATTAATGATGCCCGTTTTCCCTATCTATCTGTCTAACTCTCAAGATGGACGCGTTATTCTCCACCCACTTCCACGAACCGTAAAATTCCTGCTCAAAAATGTATTTTCTCATCATTTCTTGTTATTTTTCCATCCTTCTCGCCATCTATTTTCCTCTTCCCCATCTTTCTCTTTATGTGGTGCTTCTTGCACATTTCACAATTATCTATCTATATATATATATATGTATAGATATATACTATAGATTATATATAATACAATATTTATAGGTTGTGTTTGGTCACAAATATGGCATTTTGAATCGTATTCGGATAGCCCAGGCTATCGCCAAAGGTTGAGCCGCAGCATAAATGCAGTCTCTAGTCGTGCCCTCGAAGATCTGAATATTATGCATAGAACACACACTCTCTCTCGCATACACACGCATAGATCTTCACACCCTGTCCCCAAAGAAATCCACACACAATCTCTCTTTCGATCACTCTGTCTCACCTACATAAACATGTCTAAATGCATAAACATATTTTTGGGGCACGCAACTGTTCGACAACAACACAATTCAACCATCCATTTGCCTCCGAGCCTCCCAATTAATTTATTCGCAGATTGTTCAAGGGCCATTTCCGCTGTCAAGCCTGTCTGTATCGCGTTACAATGCAGCATATTTTTTTAACAGCTTCCAGTGTCATAATGTTTTCTTTACATTTTTTTTAATGACTCATGAGATTCCTCTTTTGTTTTGTATACCTTTCCTCAGACAAGCCACTTATCAAACCGATAATAATTTATGCACGCCGCAGTCAAGGATAAATCAATACTACAGGTGCTGAGTAACTTCCAGCTGAATCTAAAGTCAGCTCTACACTGCACTCAGTTATAAATGGGTTTACGATAGCAAGAATGAGGTGTGTGTGTGTGTGTACGTGTTTTTGTGACAAATGAGGACATACATTTGTATAATGACAAAGGTATGACATAGGTATTACAAGGAGAAGGTGACTTTTCAGGACATTACCCCATGTCCCCACTTTTCAAAACACTTATAAATCACACAGAATGGAGTGTATTGAAAATCTGAAATAGCAGAAAGTTTCCTGTGAGGGATAGGTTTAGGGGTAGGGTGGTGTAGGCAATAGAATATATGGTCTGTACAGTAGAAAAACCATTACGCCTATGGGATGTCCCCACTTTACACAAAAACAAACCTGTGTGTGTGTGTGTGTGTGTATGTGTGTGTGTGTGTGTGTTGTGTGTGTGTGTGTGGCATGCGGAAATTTCTTCATATAGGATGAGGAGGCACATGATACACTGTGTTAGATTACATTGTTCTGGTATATTAGAGTAATCTTGCCTGCCACTGTTGTCACTGTGATTGTTCAGTGCTTTGCGTGAGTGAGCTCAAGTGGATTGGAAACCAGTCACATGTAACCTCCCACATTTGTATGGCAATCTCTTTGAGAAGGGATTGAGAGAAAAGTGGTAGAGTAGAAGAGGTATATATCTACGTTTGGTCATATAATTAGCATTTTGCATACATCTAATGAATAAAATATATGATCATGTAAGAGCGTGAGGTTGATAAACACAATTCGAAATGGGTAAGGGTTTTCTAACCCCTTATTTCACGTTACTGCAGCGTCAGGGAAAAAAATCTGCATTTGCAGAAGTAGCTCAGACTTCAAAGAATGAATTTGGAGGTTGAGAGTATCAGTCATCTCAATGCATTTTTAAAAGAGTCAATGAAATGTGAATTTTACTAAATCTCTCAAGTTTCGGGTAGTTTATAAACTGCCCCTCTTCTGGGCACTCTTTACCTCTAAGTAAAAAGCAAGTATATCATAATCCGCAACAGGAGCTGCAGGAATCTGAACTTCTGTGGTCCATGTTATTAGAGCAATTGATTGGAAGCTAAAATGACAAATATGAAACCATAGAGAAATTTACTAAAATTTCATGAAGAATGTAACTATCAGAGATAAGCATGTCTACACATGATTTACTAAGTACAGTGTGGAAAATGGGGAGTGTTGTAACACACGACGAGTAAGTTTAACCAATTGTGACCCTGGACCACAAAACCAGTCATAAGTAGCAGGGGTATACAGTGGGTACGGAAAGTATGCAGGCACCCCTTAAGACTTTTTCACACGTCGTGTGTTATATGCAGCCATTTGCTAAATAATTAAGTTAATTTTTTTTCTCATTAATTACACACCAGCACCCCATACTTGGACAAGCATTTTGCTTTGCAGATTAGTTTAAAAAAGAACAAACTGAAATAATCACATGGGTCCTGGAAGTATTCACAGGACCTGTGCGTGACACCTATATTTAACTCAGGTGCTGTACACATTTATTATGCTCATCCTGAGAGGATGGTTAGCGTACTGCCAGTTACATTGAGATACGAGTTGAGGAATGTGTTTGATGATACTGATTGGAACGAAGTTGATTAGAAAGACAGCACACCCCTGTCTATTATAGACCTTACAGGCTCACACACAAAGTGCATGTCACCGAGAAATGAGGAACGGTGCTGGCGGTGTCAACCGGAAACTGCATGATGGCAGCTCGAGAGACAGCGTATACTGTGGCAAGGCAGAGATCTGGCCAAGGTTACAAAAAATGTATTCTGCACTTAAGGTTCCTAAGAGCACTGTGGCCTCCATAATCCTTAAATGGAACGTTTGGGACGACCAGAAACCCTTCCTAGAGCTGGCCGTCCGGCCAAAACTGAGCTATCGGGGGAGAAGAGCATTGGGGAGAGAGGTAAAGAAGAACCCAAAGATCACTGTGGCTGAGCTTCAGAGATTGAAGTCGGGGAGATGGGAGAAAGTTGTAGAAAGTCAACAATCACTGCAGCCCTCCACCAGTCGGGGCTTATGGCAGAGTGGCCCGACGTAAGCCTCTCCTCAGTGCAAGACACATAAAAGCCCACATGGAGTTTGCTAAAAAACACCTGAATAAGATTCTCTGGTCTGATGAGACCAAGATATAACTTTTTTGCCTTAATTCTAAGCGGTATGTGTTGAGAAAATCAGGCACTGCTCATCACCTGTCCAATTCAGTCCCAACAGGGAAGCATGGTGGTGGCAGCATCGTGCTGTGGGGGTGTTTTTCAGCTGCAGGGACAGGACGACTGGTGCAATCGAGGGAAAGATGAATGCAGCCAAGTACAGGGATATCCTGGACAAAACCTTCTCCAGAGTGCTCAGGACCTCAGATTGGGCTGAAGGTTTACCTTCCAACAAGATAATGACCCTAAGCACACAGCTAAAATAGGTGTGGCTTCACAACAACTCTGTGGCTGTTCTTGAATGGCCCAGCCAGAGCCCTGACTTAAACCCAATTGAGCATCTCTGGGAGACCTAAAAAATGGCTGTCCACCAACGTTTACCATCCAACCTGACGAACTGGAGAGGATCTGCAAGGAGGAATGGCAGAGGTTCCCCAAATCCAGGTGTGAAAAACTTGGTGCATCTTTCCCAAAAAGACTCATGGAATGAGTTAGATCAAAAGGGGTGCTTTACTAAGATACGTATAGATACCTAAAAGGGCACAAAATGGGTCTGAATACTTAGGACCATGTGATATTTCATTTTTTATTTTTTAATAAATCTGCAAAAACGTCAACAATTCTGTGTTTTTCTATCAATATGGGGTGCTGTGTGTACATTAATGAGGAAAAAAAAAAAAATTAACTTAAATGATTTTAGTAAATGGCTGCAATATAACAATGAGTGAAAAATTTAAGGGGTCTGAATACTTTCCGTACCCACTGTATTTGTAGCAATAGCCAAAAATACATTGTATGGGGTCAAAATTATTGATTTTTTTTATGCAAAAATCATAAGTAAAGATTATGTTTCATGAAGATATTTTGTAAATCTCCTACAGTAAATATATCAAAACTTATTTTTTTTATTAGTAATATGCATTGCTAAGACAAATTAATTGGACATCTTTAAATGTGATTTTCTCAATATGTTTATTTAATATATCTATCTATCATCTTTATCTATCTATCTATTTATTTTCACCATCAGATTACAGATTTTCAAATAGTTGCATCTCATCCAAATATTGTCCTATCCTAACAAAAACCATACATCAATGGAAAGCTTATGTATTCCGCTTTCAGATGATGTATAAATCTCAATAAAAAAATAAAAAAAAACCTTATGACTGGTTTTGTAGTCCAGGGTCACAAATAATACTGAGGTGCAGGAATTAACCCAAATAATGCATAAACACCTCACTTCTGAGAATATTATGTATATAATATATATATATATATAATATATAGATATATATATATATATATATATATATATATATATATATATATATATATATATCTTATATATAAGATATATATATATGACCGAAAAAATGCTTGTAATTCCAGGAACATTTATATTAATAGTTGTTAAAAAAGATATAATATCATTCAAATCAGCAGTTTCTTGTATATTGATCCGACATAATCCAAAAACTTTTATTTGTAAATTAGCACATATATAACATACAATACAATATTCAAGTTTAGACCACCACACACACTAACCTGAGTGCTGCAACACACAACCACATTCGAGGCCCCTGCACGCATAAGAGACGTTCCTGACTGTGGACGCTACAGGCTAGTCTTTTCCAAAAGGTTAAGAAAGTTTTTGTGTGAGGAGTATAATTGTCTATATTTATATATATTTCAATCTATGATTAAAAAACATATATTGAAGTTGTGTTGTTTTCAGGGAATTTGTTCACGCAAAAAGGAAAGCGGCCAAAGCGCTTTTTTTTTAGAGCGCTGCTGTTGCTATGGTTACCTCCTCAGACTACTTCTGTTCGTGAGCGACTAGTGCACTGTAGCTAACTTTTGTGGTTAATTGAAACTATATATATATATATACACACATACAAAGAAGAGTCATTTGTCTATGACCTCCATCCCTGATTGATTGGATATTGATATTGGTAAGTCAACTCATAATTCGCGCCCTGACACTGGATGTTACATGATTCTGACTCTCCAGATCTGTTGCCTTGCGCATGGTGTCCGATTGGTTGGCCAAAAACGCGCCCCGACGCGCCGCGTGCAGCAGGTGCTCCGGAGGCGAGGAGTGTTTGCTCACGCGCTTAACTCACCGGCACACGAGCTCTGAAAGGAGAACAGCGGTCACCTGTCGAAGCGGAACGCCTGAGCGACACGTAGATTTTTATTTTGACCGCACTTCAGCTGAAATGGCAGGTGGAGCGGCGGGGTGTGATTTTAGGTGGAGGGGGAGAAAAACAGCTCAGCGCTTAACCCAGTAAATCTCAACGGTCACATTTGTGAAGTCAATTTTCTTCGGCGTTTGAAGGGTCTGCAAGTAATGTAGGTTATTTTACACAGCGTTCAGACTGTCTAGAGTTTATATGGATATAGTTTGCATGTCTGGTGTAAACAGTCACAGAGCTGTTTAATTCCATGAAAGGAAACATGTAAAACATGCCATAATAAACATAAAGCTAAAAGCTTATACTTAATGCATAGAGTCTATTATTAAAAACGCACAAATTAAAAAGAAACATGATAATCGTTGATTATCATGTATTTCCCCCCATATTTCACTATAATATAGGCTATTCCCTATAATACACAATCGTGATTCGTGACTTAAAATTGCTTTAAAATTTCTTGACCAACAAAGTGACCAGTGATGTTTCCCACGGGCACAGGAATGAAACACATACTTTGTGAAACTTTTCTAAAACTTTTTTTTTTTTTGTATGTTTAAAAAAAAAAAAGTGTATATTGGACTATTACATGAGCGAAAAGTTTAGATGGGAACAGTTTGGTTTACGATTTCAATTCAGGACGGTCATAATTAGTGGGAGAAAAAAAAAGAAAAGAAAAAGAAAAAAACACTGATAGGACAAACCTGTTCAGTCTAAACCATCTCATTCTCAAGCAGACGACAAGTTCAAGTACAGATTACTACAGTTTATGAGAGTAACGTGTGTTTATAACTGTGACTCATGCTGCTGTCACACAAGGCTTTACTCTCTCTTTTTATACAGGATATATCGTATTATAATGAACGCAATGTGTCTCCCGGCAAATTACATAAAAAAGAAGAGGGAAAGTGTATATGACGGTATAACGAACAGAGAGAGAGAGAGAGGGAGAGAGAAAGAGAGAGAGAGAGATAAATGGAGTCCTTATGGCCAATGACCTGATTTACTTTTGGAGTGGGGGATGCGGCAGATCTCCTACTAATTGCGCAGCTGGGAAGAACAGGGGATTTGAGAAAGGGGGGAGAAAGGAAACCAATTTTGCATATTTCTATGAGGGGGAGACCGGGTGGGATAGAGGTGTCCTGATGTGAGGAGCAGGTTTGACATTGCGAGCAGTTTGGAGGTGAAAACGCATGAAAGTGGGCAAATTCGTTTTTGTTTTTATGTTCACAGATTTCTGTTATTGTTGATGTTAGACATAAATATGTAAGTAATTAGTATTGTTATTATTATTAATATGTCTCACTGTAAAAAAGGTCTCACGTGGCATGCCTTCCAATCACATTTTAATTTAGGCAAATGTTCAGAAAATCGGATCAGACGGGATAATATTGCAGCCACCACACAAATTTGACGACCTGAGGACTGCTGATCCTTAAAATAAATATTGGACAGACACATATACACACACGCGAACACACACTGCCCCTTAATTCATTATTCGATATCCTATGAAGCAAATCTGTCATAAATAAAATGAATAAAGATCAACAAATATTTGTTAAAACATTTTGTTTGATATTCTAAACAGATTTGAGATCTTTCACACTGAGTGGTTATTAACATCTGGTTAGTAACATGAATTAATTAAAAATAATTATATTCCATACTCCATACAAAGCCAACACGATAAAAACAACTCCAATAAACTATTAATCAGTACTATTAATTATTAATCAGTTTTAAAAATAGCCTATTGTCTTATGCTTTTATTGTAATCAAGTAAAAATAATAGTAGTATTTTAAAACAAATTATCAACTCCATGCAAAGAACAATGGAAATTTCCACAAACAAATATGCAGCATACCTTGATGCCTTTTTCATTTTCTTTAGTTGCAGTTCCATAAAAAGACAAGCGACCTCGAGCGGCATTACCCAGACCGGGGTTCAGGTGCTGTGAGGGGGGGGGGGGGGGGGGGGGGGGGAATATACAACATGGCCCGGGTCACAGTAATGTATAATAATACATTTAAAATGACTGATAATTCCTAACCAAAAACGACTAAAATGTGTTCTTATGACAACATACAATTATTTCGGTAAATGTGGGGAAAAGGTTTTTTAAGGGGAAATGTTTCTACATTCCTTGAAAGTGGAAAAGATGGAGGCGCGGCCCTCTCGGAAAAATACGCAGTCCTAATGCATATGCATGTATGATAATTGATGTGCGTTTTACATCTCCTATCGACCGTGTCATCAGATCTCAAGATACACGATAAGAGATATATTGTGAAAATGACAGAAAACACAAAAAACTATGGACGCACTCAGAAAAATAAAAGAAAACATGGCAAAAAAAATTTAAATAATAATTTGTTTGCGACCTCCGTATCCCGTTTTTACGCACTTTACGCCCTTCCTCCCCCATACAAGAACACACACAAACATACACAAACACACACACACAAACACAAAAAAACACACACACACACACACTCTCTCTCACACACACAAACACACTGGCAGAGAGAGAATAATTCTGACCTTACATCCCGCAGAAATGACATTGTACTTTAAAATATATATAAAATAAAAATGCCTTCTCAATTCTAAAGCGTCTAAACTCAAGCACTGTAAAACCAGGCAACGCATTACATTGAACTCATGTGGGTAAATAAAAAACATACTTGACAAAGAAAATATCAGATAAAGAAAACTCCAAATAGGCGCAACGGTTGAAAAGTGTTTGATCCAGGAAAATATGTGTAAGTATTTAGGGAAACAAATATGAGACAAAAATGAAAGCATATCTCCAAGGTGAGATGAGGCAGGAGGGGTATATATATATATATTATTATATATATTATATATATATAATATATATATATAGATATGTTGTGAGGTTTGTCAAAAACAAAATTGTTGAGGATACATCATGACAGAAATTGATGCGTAAAACTAACATAATGAGCAAATAAATAACCTTAATTATGATTACAATAAACCACATCTTCGTTTTGAATTTATACAAATTCAAATGTGCCTTATCAAACCCACCAGCAGCACAGCCAAACCAGGAATCTGTTGGCATAGAAAATGGAGGACCACTAATTGCACCAGTGCTAATTGGAAATGAGGCTGCATATGCCATTCTATTTTTCACAGGATCTATGCAGATATATTCATCCTCTACCACAAAAACATGCACTTTTATTACAAAATACCTATTATTCTTTCCCCTAAAGGCATACAGCAGCATGTTACTTTAAACAACGAACAGACATATTCAAATCCTAGGAAATTTACATTATTTTTCCGAGCCCAGTAAAAAAAGTACACCAAGCGCAAACAAATTCACACCTCACTGACCAACTCTACTTTTCCCACCCAGCAAAGTACAGAAGGCCAAAAGTGTATGGTAAATGCACACGACCGATGCTAAATCTGATCCCGTTCTACATATTCATAACTCAACAGCATATTCATATCTTGCATACAAATCACGCTATCTCCCCCATCTTTGCGCACGGGAACATGCAGATCCCACAGCCTCGTAATCTCCTGTTCGTGGTTGATCACCGACTCGAGAAATAATTTTCCACATTTTAAGCAATTAAAAACATTTTTGAACGAAGTTGTATTAGTTTTGGAGCGAAAGAAACTTCCTGAAATCCAGATATGTGAGCATGCAATAAAATAACGCGGAATATCTATTCAATAAACTTTAAAGCGCGATTTTTGTGCACACACATTTCCACTTAATTTAATTTAATACATTGTGACGTTTTATTTCAACATCTTATAAGTAAAAAAGCAGCAAAAAATAAACTGACCACATACCTTCTTGAAAAGAATACAGCAGGAGTAAAGTTACCAGCCACATGCCATAAATAGCAGGTATATTTCTCAGGAATGTTTTGCAATCCAGACGTGTGCACTGTGCAGTATTCGGCCAGGCGAGGCTCCGTGCAGGAGTGGTGACGATGCTCCCCGGCGATCTCTCCAGCCCTAGTCCCGGACTCGCCAGCGCCGAGAAGCGGGGAAGACTTTGGTCCCGCCTCTCGTACCCTCCCCTCCGCGGGACCGTCATCCGAGCGGCCCCTCCTTCGGTAGTCTAATGGTACGGCGAGATGGAGAGGTGCTGGTGCGGGGCCAGAGGGAGACGCGGCGAGGACGGCGCGCGGAGTTTTGTTGGTGGGGGTGGGTTGAGTGCATCAGGGAAGACAGGACTTAACATGTTGTTGTTGTTGTTGTGAGCGGTCCACGTGGCTGGAGACAGCTGGGACATTCTGTGGCACTTAATGTTACCACAGCGCACCTGGAAACTAAATGGCTGCTTTTTACGCACGGCGGATCACTTTTTCGCGATGACTACGGCTTATCTTTTACCGACAGAAATCTTGTATTGATGCAACTCTGCTGAGAAAAACTGTTTAAACCCTGTCCGTTCTCCCAGTGTGATCTGTTGGCTGGTTTTAGGCACTTTTCAACAGATCAGGACGGAAAAGTCCAGACTGGGAGACCACCTTAAACCATTTAAGACCCGCGGATCATCTTTAAGCTGTTTTAAAGTTCGTGCAAATGTTATGCGTAAAAGCCTCCGCGTACGTTCTTTTTATGTCACTGCTCATTGAGCGACACTCGTGCGTCCTTAGAGACTCTGCACGAGACCCTGTCACGGTCTCTCTATGCGTTAATGTATGCGAATGAAGGAGAACGCGTGCTTCAGAGGCGCACTGAGGAATGTCTGAATCGCCGGCATTGTTCCGTGCTCAAAATGAGAGGAATGACATGTGTGGGGCGTATCTTGTATTGTCTCGAGTGGCGGAAAACGCTCACAGACCACCCCGGCTTTCTCGGTCTGGTGACTATTGTGTCTTCTACACCCCCTGCCCCCCCCCCCACCCCCAAAAAACAAGATCTGGCAACAATATTATTTATATGAATAGATTTTATTAAACAGCGGATATTGTAATTGGACAGCATTGTTAAACCCTTATAATTCAGATAAAACAAGCCTGTATAGCATTTGACAGTTTTTCTATGTGGAAATTGGCAAACCCGTCATCTTAAAAGGAATAAAGCAGTCTGATGGATTTTCTATGGATTATTTTTTGGACAATGAACGTAACCATGCCAGAGTACATTGTACTAGGGTTGTAAAAATTACGTATGGCACCCTATCACGGGGCAACTAAGAAATGAAATGTGTTAGAGTGCTAGAGTGTGATAGAGTGCGTAGAGCTACCAATGGTTACAGTGTTGGCTTGATGGTTCCGCTCCAGCGATTGGATTCACACACCCACATCCACGTCGGTAATTATTGAACTGTAACGTACTGCTATGCTATTGCTTACAGGGCTATGTGCAGCCTGTCGGAATCAACCCTACAGCAATCCACCGTACACTGACATGTGATTTAAACATATGACAGCGATGATCCTTACCCAGCCCCAGACACAGGATTATGCCTGGCGTCGGGCAATGGAAACAGATAATCTCCATGTCATTTCCTCAGTATTTCAGATTCATTTAACGGATAAGCATAATGAAGATATGGTTTCAGAGCAGAACCTTCATCCGGAATTAAGTGAGACACGGCTTGTTACTCAGAGAGGTAATTATGATTACTCTGTAAAACTATAGGTAACTTAGGATGGGTCAACCATACCATTTCTTCTCAACCTCGGAACAATCGGTTACAAAGTTGCAATTTTATACGCACCTTTAATCTTCATTATGTTTCAGCTAAAAATATGTTTTTTTTGTTTGTTTGTTTTTATATTAAAGTTTGCATTCGGAGAGTTACAACATTCACTGCATGAAACGAGTTAGTTAAACAGAGTTAAAAGTAAAAATTTCCCAACAAAAAAGTAAAGTAAATTTCCCGACAAAGCCAAACACCTCATATGTACATTTTTGGGAATCAGTAAAACCTGGGTTTTGAGTGGAATAAAGTTGAAGTCTAAACAATGAAATCACTTTTAACAAAAATCAGTGGGTTCAGTGACTCAACTGCCATCTGGTTTGCGACAATGTCATTGCAAATACTACATCCAGCCCTGGGAAAACATTTTTATGGGTGAGTCACTTCTATCACCCAATGACTATGCTATACCATAGAGTAACTTTGCAGGCCCCTAACATTATAACTGTCAGGGAAAAAATGCTAAAATTGTACTTTTTTGGAGTAGAACTACCTGACACTGGGGCAGTACCTTCAAAGAGTTCACATTAGTACCTTGATTATACCTTGAAGTAATAACATGTGCCTTTTTAGGTTAGATAGGGTGCTAATGTGTACCTTTGAGGGTAATGCCCCAACAAGTTAAAGGTAAAATTTTTTGCACTTTTTTTTCTGAGAGTGATGTGGCCACAACATTCATTGTTGTCCTCACCTGATAACTACCCTAGCTTTGGGTTGGGTTAAGCTTGAGAGCAACAAATCCAGTTGAAATGGTCATGAAATGAAATGAAATGAATGACCAAAAGGGTCAAGCACAGTGGCAGAAAGATTTGAAATGCATATGACACTTTTATGTTATAGGGTACAACTCCTGACAAAACAACTTAGGGCAGAGGTGTCCAGAGGTGCCACTGTCTTGCAGAGTTTATCTCCAGTCCAGAGGTGCCACTGTCTTGGGCAGAGTTATCTCCAGCCACAACGTAAACCTCTTGAGCCAGCTCAATCCAGGTCTTACTATGGTATATTGGAAACGTCCAGGCATGTGGTTGAGGCAAGTTGGAGCTAACTCTACAGGACAGTGGCTCTCCAGGGCCCCTGCCTTTCCTTTAGGGGTCACTTGTCCAGTGTTGTAGTCCAGACCAGCTCATTCGAGTCCAAGTCAAGATCGAGTAGAGAGTTGGGTCCAAGTCAGGACAGTGTCAACATAATCCCGAGTTCTGTTAGTAGAAAGAGCTGTTCTCAAGTACAACTCTGCACTTGGCCATTACACAGAGGTTTACCTTGGCCACACTCATTGGAATGATCCTGCTAGTAAGCTCCTGGATACCTCTGAACTTCAGAAATGTATACTGAAGTTTGCCGTTCAAGATACACCTCTTTCTGCAGTGGCTTGTATGGGAAAGAATAAGCAGAGAAGAGAGCAGTTGAGCAGATCAGCCGGACTCTTTGTTTCCTACCGAGGCCTCTCTCTACCACTACTCTCTATTCAGTTATGTAACAAGTGGAAATATAGAAGATGGAATGCTACCCTTACCCTCCCACACACTTATGGAGAAACATACACACACACACTCAGAAAGAAAGTACAAGCCACACTGGCTGAAATAAATCTAGATACTGTGTATATATCTACACAATGTGCATCAGAGAGGAAGTGACCACTGACTTGCAGGCAGGCAGCTACTGCTGAAATCATTGCTAATACAAATCATCTGCATCACTCTCTCTCATCTGTTGCCTGGAGAAAAGCAGAGAATGAGAGAGAGAGTACGCCAATGAGGAAAAGGAAGGAGAGAGAGCGGAGACGACAGAAGCGGGTGGGCTAATGAGAACGGTAATGCTAATACGCAGACAATCAGAGTCCCCCCTCAGGCCACGGCTACATGGTAGAATTATATTAACGCTAATGTATCTGGTATTAATGCAGAGAGTCCCCTCCCTAACCAAATGCCTGCAAGGTCACTGAGGGTAGAGGGTGGTAGCGGAGTGGAAAGGAGGGGGCAAGGGTTGGCGCCTTCCCACCTCAGCCACACGCAGGTAACAGGAGGGCACAAAATGCTAGCCTTCTGTAATGGTGGCTAACGTGCCCCGTTTCAGTTCCCCTGCAGTAGGCCGCCTATTAGAGTGCTCTATGCAAACTAGCGCCATGCAGATCCAAAATGGCGGCCGAGGAGGCCCAGATGGTGAGCTGCTTTGGTTTAGCATGGCGGCGCAGTGGTGCACGGCTTGCCCAGTTTCGCTGGAGCTGCACTGGCGCTAATTAGCCAGCCTGATACAGAACCGAATGCCATGTTACGCTCGCCAGCATTAGTCAAATGAGTCAGTGAGTTGCACCAAGTCAGGCAGCTGAGGGAGGGACCCGTACATCTGCGCCTGCGTGCCAGTCTGTTTTTTACAAGACCAAATGTTTTTATTTTGTAATTTGTGTTTCTTTCTTTTCTTTTTTTTGCGTGATGAGGAGGGGTTTGTTTTGTGTTAGCAGAGATGAGACTGTTGAACCCGAGCTTTCGGGATGAATTTGGTGTATTGGAGGGTGGGTGTGATTGTGTCTATGTGCATGAGGGAGTAAGTGAATGAATGTGTGTGGAAACAGGAGGATATTTCTGGATTTCTCTCTCTTCCCTGCAGCCTGTTGAGGGGGAGAGATCGGGGGGAAGAGGAAGGTGGTGAAGCGAGACGTCGGGGGGTGTTAATTTATTCAAATGAGCAGGGGAGGATAATGAGAGAGAAAGGGAAAGAAAGAGAGAATGAGGAAAAGAGAGAAATGGGGGTTGGTTGTTTCGCTTTGCAAATCTCTCATCTGCTGATCTTCCTCTTTTTTTAATGTGTTTATCTTACAAGAATCTCTCGCCATTATGGACGGCAGAAACAGTGTGGCAGGAACTGGAGAAAAGGAGGAGAAAAGTCGGAAAAAAGGTGGAGCTGGGAATTTGAGCATATGCAATTAATAATGTTTAAGCTGATTTATAAATTCTAAAGAATATATATATTTACCATATATAGAGTCAAAATTCAAAGTCAAATAAAAAAATATACACATATTTAGCCTTAAAAATGTGGATGATCATTCATCATTCTGATGATGAATGAGAATTTATCATCAGAAAATGTGATGATTATACCTCGATTAATTAATTTGAAATGCATGAGCGCTTGTATGGACTTCTGTGACCACAGAGGACCTAGTGTATGATATTTTATATCCTTGCAAATCAAGTTAATTTAAGTATTCTTATCAGAAAATGGAATTCTTCTCTTGCTGATGAGGTCAAAACGAGATGATTTTTTACTTATATTTTTCTTCTTTCCCTGAACTGGGTGTGTATGTGAGAGTGAGTGATAAAGATATGCAGTGCATTTGAATGATTAATACTTGACTGCATCTGTGGGAGGATTGACACTGCGGGACTTTCTGTCTGTCTATCTGTCTTTCTGTCTGTCTACTATCTATCTATCTATCTATCTTTCTGGAATCTATCTATAACCATGTTCATATTCATTAGGTCTTGGGCTTCAATCACGGCTCCAATCAGTAATCTTTTGCGGTACGATGTTGTTTCCATACACAGTACAAGTTTCCATTCAGACCTGTGTGCTTAGATTGTATCTCCATTCCCAAGCTACAGTAACACCCCCCCCCACCCCCAAATACAAGCCAAATAAGTTGATTTATTTTCACTACAGTTAACCATTATATCCTTAAGCCTGTAAGTAGGGTGTTAAATACTGACCACTGCACAAGACCTTGCACTCATGTATAGTATAAACCTTCGCTTGGAACCCTTCCTCTGTGGGTGGGAACTACAGTACTTACCCTCTCAACCTTACCTAAGGCATCGCATATTTACACTTTATTCTGCAAGCGCATGAGATGTGGTCACTCCAAAACTGCAACAATTTTTAATTTTAGATATACTTTTTTCAGCTTATTTCATTGCAAAATTAAGAGAATAACTAATTGTTCTCTTTAAAAATTATATGCTACGGATGTGTATTGTATTCTTGCTATCAACGTGCTTGGAGGTATTAAAAGGATAGTGGCCCGCCCAAAAATGGATGTCCTCGGTACTCGTTCCAAATCGTATGAGTTTCTTTTTTCTGTTGACACCAATGTTTTTAAATAATCAAATAGATAAAGAAAAAATTCTATGGAAGTTGTTTGGCGAACATCAACATTTTGTTAGCCACATTTTTCAAAATGTTCAACAGAAGAAAGAAACTCATATGTTTGAAAATGCGGAGGGTGAGTAAAAGATGACATAATTTTTTTGTTAGGGGGTAAACACTACTTTAAATGTACTCAAAATATAAACTCTACTCAACTGTACCTGGTTTTGTGCCCTTAGTTTTTACAGATACTAAGTTGTCCTTTTGGTAAAGAGAAATTTAGTAAACAATAAGAACAACCATCCTACCCTGGGCTAAATAAAATAAATAAATTTGAGAACCAGAACTGACGCATTACTAATAGGATTCCATTTATAAACATGTTTTATAGCAGTTTTAATATAATGGCCCTCGAAATTTTATTATGATTATAGTTTTGTTAATGTATGTATAGTGAAACACTATAATTGTATTATATCACCTTTTGCATCAATTACAAAAATACAATATCAAAAATAAATAAATAGATACATAAACAACCAAATAATAAAGTTAACAGCGAGGGTGTTTCTAATACAGTGATGGTAAATTTGACATCTTTCTCTCTTCTGACTGCCGTTATCAGTCTCTCTCATTTTTTTGTCCTTTTATTGAAAGTCATGAAAACACTATTGTGGAGTTTTTCTTTTGCTATTTGAGCAAATGGGAATGCAAAAGATATATTTGTGGTACTCTTCCATTCACTTCTCTTCAAGTTAACCCAACTATGATGCTGCCGAGAAATCTGGAAAAGTGCAAAAAGGTCCATTAGGCTATTTACATGGGTGTATGTTACCTACCTGCAACTCGGAGTGGCTCAGTTCACAATAAATGCTCCTCCACCCCAGCTAGAAATGTTTTGTTCTAAAAATGTTCTAAGAACATTACCATGGATTGTTCTAGCAGTGCTTTTAGCGGGTAGTTTTATTTTTGTTCCCAGAACATTCTCCTAACATTCTCTTCAAACATTCTAAAAATGTTTAGTGATAACATTGTTAGAACATCATTCCCTAATATTCTCATAATGTTTTTGGCGGGTAGTTTTATTGTTGCTCCCAGAACATTCTCTCAAAAAGATAGGATAACATTCTCTAAAACATTCTAATATTGTTTTGTATAACATTGGAGACATCATCCTAACATTCTTACAAATTTTTAAGCAGCGGGTAGTTTTATTTTAGTTCCCAGAATGTTCTGCTAAAAGATAGTATAACATTCTCTAAAAACATTCTAAAATTGTTTAGTGATAACATTGTTAGAACATCATTCCCTAATATTCTTATAATGTTTTTGGCGGGTAGTTTTATTGTTGCTCCCAGAACATTCTCTCAAAAAGATAGGATAACATTCTCTAAAAACATTCTAAAATTGTTTAGTGATAACATTGTTAGAACATCATTCCCTAATATTCTTATAATGTTTTTGGCGGGTAGTTTTATTTATGCTCCCAGAATGTTCTCTCAGAAAGATAGGATAACATTCTCTAAAAAATTTTTAGTTACAACATTGTTAAAACAGTATTCCGTAACATTCTTATAAAGTTTTTAGCTTTATTTTTGTTCTTAGAACGTTCTTCTAAAAGGTAGGATGACATTCTTTAAAAAAAGGTCTGTGATGACCTTCTATAAATGTTTAGTCACAACATTATTAGAACATTATCCCCTAACATTCTTATAAAGTTTTTAGCGGCAAGTTTTATTTTTGTTCCCAGAATCCTAAACACTCAAAAAAAAATGCTTAGCTATTATGTTCTTAAAACATACAATTGTATTAATCTCAAAAATAAAACATCAAAATCTAACAGGTTTATAAAGGGCATCCACTTAATTTATTAGTAGTTTTACAAACAGTAAATGCTCAGCATCACATGTTGAAGAACTCAGTAAAGTGCAGTGCATAATCAAGCGTCTGACTGTTGTTTGCTCAGAGTGCTCATCATTGTCTTTGCTTGTTGTGGTTCTTGCAGAAAATAACACAGTTGTCTGTATTAATAGGTGTTCAACTGTTCTCCTCCATTTTTCCAGCTGCTCGTCTCCCCAGTTTTTTTTAACACACTGGCTCTATTCCCCCTCTCTATTCTCTGTGAGCATGACAGAGTTCTTCCTCATGGCCTATAACAGAGGAGCATACAACAGTGTAAACAGAAAGAATACAAATACATATTACATCTTAAGATCACAAACAATACTGAAAACGTTCTAAATTAGCCAGCCTAATTAGTATTCAGAAACTATGTAAAGACTAATTTATTGAAAGTATACATATAACACCTTATGAGTATCTATATCAGTGGTTCTCAAACTTTTTTGGTCGCACCCCCCTTTAAACCTATAAATAAAATCTGCCCCCCTTTCCCGAATCCTCATCCCATCTCAGACTACCAAATAATTTCACTAAGCATTATGAAAAATTTATGCTTTTTTAATTAAAAAAACCTACAAGGGAAAAAAAACACCTGCATCACTTGAACTGTTATTATTATTATTCTCTCTGTTATTTATTTATTTATTTTTTGTGGGTTTCATGCTGTCCGCTAAGGCATAGGACACACACAGGCTTTCCTCCTCACCAACTACAATAAACACTGTGTCTACACCGGACGCGAGCGGCAAAATACAGTAGAAGCCATTATAATCAGTGACGCTGTGTACACTAGATGCGGCGCGACACGACAAATCCCAACATTAAACTGATGCCTTGTTCTATTTATGACGTATTGACACAAATTTAAAATTATTTTCAATGGTCGCTTTGTCACGTCCAGTGCCTCATCATATTTTCTGCATTTAGCTTTTGAATGACCAGCACCTGCCTGGGTCTGTGTGACTTCATCTATGGCTTTTCTCTTCCCTTTCAAAAACCGATCCATCTCCTATACTAAGTTACGTCTTTTGGCTGTTTATGGTTTTATTTATTTTCTTTTTCTGCTGATAGCCTGCGCCCTCCCTGCAATACTCATGCACCGGAACACTTTGAGAACCACTGATCTATGTTGTTTCTATAATTTAAAACACATCTACATAATCCATTATACATTATTAATAACACAACTAGAGGCCAAATTTGTGAACAAACTTTGACATTGGCTTGAAAAGCCTGAACCTTGAGCCGAGACTTGAACTCGGGTCCCCTAGTGCACAGCTGTAATATATGTCAGAACGTGGGTTACAAGGCTAGGCTACTGATCCGACATAACAGCTAATTTTCATCATTTATTTTGTCTATGGATCATAACATTTCTTACAGATTTCTGCTCATTTGAAATTAGATATAAAGTGGCCCTGTATTTGAATGCATGAGTGCCGGTGACTTCTCAAAATTGTGAGATAAAAAGTTGCTACTGTCAAATTCTGACAGGAAAAATGTCAGCTCACAATTCTGGCATTTTTTTTTTCGAGGATAGGGGGGAAAAACAGAATTGAGAATTAATCAGTTGTCTAAGACCTTTTTAATACCACTTTATGTGAAATTTAAGACCAAACCTGTGATGGAAATACACAATATAGTACATGCATGTGTGATATTTAATGCATTCTGATTCGGATTTAATGTTAAAAGAAAACAACATATCCTCCTGAGACCTAAGAATAGCATTTTGTTTTATCTTCCATAGCATAGTTGAGAATCATCTTTATACAAAATTTGGTAAAAAAAAAAAAATCCTGAAAACTAAAAACGTATTGGTGATTTAAAAAAATCTATTGTTTTTGCCTATACAGGTGCATCTCAATATATTAGAATGTCATGGAAAAGTTCATTATTTCATTTAATTCAACTCAAATTGTGAAACTCTTTTATTAAATAAATTCAATGCACACATATTGAAGTAGTTTACGTCTTTGGTTCTTTTAATTGTAATGATTCTGGCTCACATTTAACAAAACCCACCAATTCAACAAATTAGAATACTTCACAAAAAAAACATTTTTAGTGAATTGTTAGCCTTCAGGAAAGTATGTTCATTTACCGTACATGTACTCAATACTTGGTAGGGAATCCTTTTGCTTTAATTACTGCCTCAAAAGGCGTGGCATGGAGGTGATCAGTTTGAGGCACTGCTGAGATGGTATGGAAGCCCAGGTTTCTTTGACAGTGGCCCTTCAGCTCATCTGCATTTTTTGGTCTCTTGTTCTCATTTTCCTCTTGACAATACCCATAGACTCTCTATGGGGTTCAGGTCTGGTGAGATTGCTGGCCAGTCAAGCACACCAACACCATTGTCATTTAACCAACTTTTGGTGCTTTTTGTAGTGTGGGCAGGTGCCAAATCCTGCTAGAAAAAGAAATCAGCATCTTCAAAAAGCTGGTAAGAAGGAAGCATGAAGTGCTCCAAAATTACTTGGTAAAGGTGCAGTGACTTTGGTTTTCAAAAAACACTATGGACCAACACCAGCAGATGACATTGTACCCTAAATCATCACAGACTGTGGAAAATTAACTCTGGACTTCAAGCAACTTGGCCTATGAGCTTCTCCCCCCTTCCTCAGACTCTAGGACCTTGGTTTCCAAATGAATACAAAACTTGCTCTCATCTGAAAAGAGGACTTTGGACCACAGGGCAATAGTTCAGTTCTTCTTCTCCTTAGCCCTGGTAAGATGCCTCTGACGTTGTCTGTTGTTCAGGATTGGCTTAACAAGAGGAATACGACAACTGTAGCCAAATTCCTTGACACGTTTGTGTGTGGTGGCTCTTGATGCCTTGCCTCAGTCCATTCCTTGTGAAGTTCCCTCAAATTCTTGAATCGATTTTGCTTGCCAATCCTCATAAGGCTGCGGTTCTCTTTGTTGGTTGTGCATCTTTTTCTTCCACACTTTTTCTTCCACTCAACTTTCTGTTAACTTGCTTGGATACAGCACTCTGTGAACATCCAGCTTCTTTGGCAATGAATGTTTATAGCTTACCCTCCTTGTGAAGGGTGTCAAAGATTGTCTTCTAGACAACTGTCAGATCAGCAGCCTTCCCAATAATTGTGTAGCCTAGTGAACCAAAATGAGAGACCATTTTGAAGGCTCAGGAAACCTTTGCAGTTGTTTTGAGTTGATTAGCTGATTGGCATGTCACATATTCTAATTTGTTGAGATAGTGAATTGGTTGTTTTTTGTTAAATGTGAGCCAAAATCATCAATTAAAATAACCAAAGATTTAAACTACTTCAGCCTGTGTGCATTGAATTTACTTAATACACGAGTTTCACAATTTGAGTTGAATGAATAAAATAAATGAACTTTTCCACGACATTAAAATTTATTGAGATGCACCTGTACACTGCGTTTCCATGTCCTGTTATTTATTTATGTATTGAACACAAATAAATGTCCCCTACGAGTGCAATGTAATGACAATAAAACCTGCATTCACACAAACTTTCCGCCCCTAGTTATCCAGCATGATTCCTCACTGTCAAAAATGCTATTCATTATTACCATACAATGACATTTTCATATCAGCAGACAATATCCCATACAAAATATTCCCACAAAAGTGTTGCATCACTGAGATTTTTGGTGGTGTAAACTATTTATTCTGAAGCAATATTTTCAGTTTTCAGTTTTCTATCAGCTTTTACATACTTAAATCTTCTTATTTTTTATATTTACTCCAGAATGTTATTTACCTTAATAAAGGCCAATATTTTTTAACCTTATTAAATGTATGCATCATCTGGCTGTTACCAATCAAATTAAATTTACAGTGCAAAATTACAACTGCAATACATTTTCAAAAGGCCTATACAAAAAATATATGCTGAGGAAAAAATCATACTTTTAAATACACTAAACCGGCAGTAGATGATGGGAATTCACTTATTTATTTAACCAATTGGTTGGTTCAAACCGCTGTACTGAAACAATGCGGAGTGTTGCTTGGAGAATGTGAAATACTTCTGCTGTCATCTTTCTTTGGAACTATTTTCATTGGTGAAACAGAACAAAACAGTCAATATTGTGTCTAAAATGTACTTGTTTGTTGAACTAAAATCAAGGTAATATTTGCACTCGTAAAAATATTCAGCAAAATAGTTCCCTTGTCATGGTATGTTACTTAAATACATCATGTTAGAAATAAACTAAACATGTTTATTTTTACATCAGATTTCTATGATGCTGTTACCATTTAATTTCTCCAGGAAAGCTTCACAAACCAATCAGGCCGCGTCAAGCTTCAACACAACAGCCTGTTTGCGCTGATAAAGTAACAAAATTAAAGAACGAATTTTTAACCCACGGCCACCGATGAAATCCGAGAGCTCTCTGACCCTCCATAGATAGCAACGGTACTACCACCACGGTCAAGGCACAGAAACAAGTAAGGACGTCGTTAAAATGGTCCATGTGACATCAGTGGTTCAATCATAATTTTAAGAAGCTACGAGAATGCTTTTTGTATGGCACAATACAAAAAAATAAAACACTTTTCTTCTCCTCTGCGTGTGTTCCGAAAGTGAACGAAGGTCTTAAGGGTTTGGAAAAACATGAGGGTGAGTAAATAATGACTGATTTTCAAATTTTTTGGTGAACTATCCCTTTAAAGCTCTAGAAGGAGTTAAGAGTTTAAAAATTCAGTCTCAGAAGAAAATATAATAATAATAATATTAAGTTTAAATAAGTAAACAATATGCAATATACAATGACATACTTTAAAGTCTTACCCAAGACTGCTATTACCAGTACATACAATATTTACTAGACTACCAAATCAAAAACACATAGTTTTAGACTTAATGCTTATATCTTTCCCATTACCCCGTTATGAATTACTGAAATATTATTAACTTTTAAATTCTAAAGACATAATCAGATGAACACTTAAGTAGCCAATTTAAAGCATAGCAATATTAAGTGTACACTACTGCAGTGGTTTTCAAACCTGTCCTGGAGTACCCCCAGCCCTGCAAATTTTGTATGTCTCCGTCATCTAACACACCTGATTCAACTCATCTTGTTAGTAGAGACTGCAAGAACTAAATTGGGTGTGTCTGATAAGGGAGACATACAAATTGTGCAGGGCTGGGTGACTCCAGGACAGTTTGAAAACCACTGCACTACAGTATAGGGGACATATTCTCTATTAACTACAACTTTTGCCTTAATTAACCCCTACTAAATATCATTGACATGGGGGGGGGGGGGGGGGAAAACATGATTATGGCTTAATGAAGATCAAATTCAAGTGAAATATCTTCACAATGTCTTTATGTCCATCTTTATGTTTCTCATTGCTGATGATGAGGTGGTAGGATGTGACAGCTTCTGAAATACACAGTTTAGTTTAGAGTTATAATGTGTGCAGTTATTTATGTAAAACAATTAGAAAAAATTGACAGTATGTGAGCCCTTTATAATGTTAAAAGAAAAAGAGATATAAGGTCATGGTATAACTTTAATGTTATTTATGAATGAGTGTTTATGCATAAAGTAAAAAAATGTATCATTATTTCAACATTTCTGTTAGGCCTACTTAGTGAAGAGAAAGTAAGCATCCTTAACTGAACAGAGCTGGTCACATGCATTTTCTGTTAAACTAAAAAGAGAAAAATACATGATTGGCATGAAACTAGTTACCATTTTTAAAGGTAAACTTTTAAGAAATTTTAAGAAATTAATCATTTACCTCTTAAGAGTGTGTGTTCAAAGTCTGTCTTGAGCTCTAGAAAACCAGTAATGATGTGGCTTGGACGGTTACAGATTTGGAAAACAAAAAGGTGGGAAAAAAAGAACCCTAAACTCTAAAGCAAAGAACCGTCTCAGCATATAAAGGTTCGTTCACAGGGGATATTGTCACGATATCTAGCTGGAGTGCCCGTGAGCTTCGCTAGAGGGCACTCCATCCCAGACTTCTAACACTCTATCAAAAACTTCATTTCCCATAATCCTTTGCCCGGACTCATCAACACTCACTATTTGCACCTGTGTCTCATTTACCCTGTCTGCTCACCCTATATAAGTCTGGTTTAGTTTGTCATTCTTTGCGAAGTCTTGTAAGCGATGTATCTTGGTTTTTGGACTCTTTGCCTGTGTTCTCTGCCTTATTTAGTTGGACTGATTGCCTGTGTGTTGACCCTTGCCTGCTGTCTGATTTTGATTCTGGACTTTCTAAACACTGCATTTGGATCCTCACTCAGTCTCTGAGCAGTTCCGTAACAGATATGGTTCTAAAAAGAGCTTATTCTACGTGTAAAGAACCTTTAAGGAACCATCTTTTTTTTAGAGTGTAGCTTTGTGTAAACAAGAACATTCCAAAAAGGTTTTATAAAAAACATTATACCACCTCAGGCCTCAATGATGTTCTTATAACTTTTTCCTAATGTGGCTGTGAGAATGTTCTTTCTTTGTTATCTTGAAACATTGTGCCAATGTTTAATTGACAACATTGTACAATCTGTTACCTCAAAAAACATCCTCAAAATGTTGCATATGAAGTGTTCTAGCTTTGTTAACATGTCACATTACAATAAACTTTTCTAAAGAACATTTAATCTCAGGCCTCAATAATGTCCATAGGCTATAACATTTTCCTAATGTGGCTGAGAGAATGTTCTTTCTTTGTTATCTTGAAACATTGTGCCAATGTTTTGACAATATTGTATAATCTGTTACCTCAACAACATCCTCAAAATGTTGCAGATAAAATGTTCTAGCTTTGTTATTATGTCACATTACAAGAACGTTTTATAAAAAAACATTACACCATCTCAGGCCTCAGTGATGTTCCTATAACGTTCTCCTAATGTGGCTGAGAGAATGTTCTTCCTTCGTTATCTTGAAACATTGTGCCAATGTTTTATTGATAACATTATATAATCTGTTACCTCAACAGCATCCTCAAAATGTTGCAGGTCAAATGTTCTAGCTTTGCTATTATGTCACATTACAAGAACGTTTTATAAAAACATTACACAATCTCAGGCCTCAATAACATCCTTATAACATTATCCTAATGTGGCTGAGAGAATGTTCTTCCTTTGTTATCTTGAAACATTATGCCAGTGTTTTATTGAGAACATTATATAATCTGTTACATCAACAACATCCTCAAAACATCCTCAAAATGTTGCATGTCAAATGTTCTAGCTTTGTGTACACTTAACGTTTTAGGAACATTATCTGAAATGAAAAACATTCTTAAAACATTTTTTGAACATTACATTCAAATGTTTTCTCTAAAACATCAACCAAACCTGTACGGAATGTTAGCCAAAGTTATGAGAACATTCCCTGCTAGCTGGGACACCAACTGTTATCATTTACGTGTGTGGATCCTCTCAATCTCCACCATCTTTGCATATTTTTGTGAGTTTGAGTTTATTATAATGTTCATCTGGGAACACAACGTGCACCATTTCATCAGATGTGTAAGGTAAATAAATAAACCAACACAAACACAGGAGAGTTATCAGTATCTTTCCTCAACATGCTAACTGTTTCATCCACGATTTCCAATAAGCTCAAGCACCTTCCTCTCTGAGTTGACACGTTTTTGATTCCACATATCTATTCAAGAAATGCTGGCTGTTGCATTTCTGTCATAAAGAAATGGCCAAACATTAAAGATTAAGTGTACATTTCAATTAAATGTTGTTTAGTCAATATTAAACAAGCATATGATCGAGCTAAAGTGTAAAAACAATGGTCAGGCCGTTGGCGCCCTCTGTAGTCATTTGATAATATTGAATAATGTACAGTACGTTAGCTCTGTTGTTTATAGTACATTATTAATTTTAAGAGTTTTGTTAAAACCATACTTGCTTTTGATACTTTATTTGAAAAAAATATTATTGCTTCATTGCTATTATTTATGTATTTAAAGTAATTTTAAAGGCTATTATTCGCTTAGGTCTTCTCCATTAATCATCAGAATAATTTGACCGATTACTCCCATAACCAAAAATCCAATTAGCGACAGCCCTTATTTAGCCTACATTTTTGGTTTTACTATGCTCTTGCTTTCACGTCGTGCCACAACGCCCTTCAGACCTGATTATCATGTACAGCACCTCTCAATCTTATGCTTATATATTATATGTCTAATATATATATATATATACATATATATATATAATTACGGTGTGCGAACTAGGGGAGCTTGTCTCCCCTTAATAAGACATGGGCTCCCCCGAAAACGTGATTTGTGAAATTTTGGGGGGTCTCAAAAATTATTGACAATGTGTTATTTTGACGTGCCATTTCAGTTTTGTGTAATGTGATCATCGGGGATTATTATGTGTAAAATTGCAAAAATATCATTCATTTATGCATGATGGCGATTTAAACCTAATTTACTTCAATAAAGATAACTATACATGCGATTCTTGTCATGAGCATCAAGGTGTGGGGTCACTGCGGTGCAAATTCCACTCATGTTTAATAACTTACATGGTAACTCAAAGATTCATAGAAAAAATATAAAAGTTGGACTCTGTGGTCGATTCTGTGTAAAGGTAAGGCATGTTATTCGCAATTAAGTGTTGTGGCTGAGTTGTTATAGGTCTGCGTGACTCTCGATGTCTTAAGCCTAATTGACGGAGGAATTATGTTATCATTACTGTAGCCTGACGATGATAACTTTAAAACCGTGTTTCATGTTAACTCAAAGACAGCCTGATGCTTTGTATATAAACTATTTGTGGGTGGCTGTTTGTTTTTTCACCTATCAATTCGTGTCGATAAGCATATGGGTTAAATCCTACATTGTGATCTATCTATCCTAAATAGTGCTTGCATAAGCAAGTAGATGCATACACTTGTAAGCTGTTTAAGTAATCTTTTTGTAAGCACACGATGACCCCCGCCCAAGTTGGCTCCCCCAAAGTCCCACGTATAGATCGAACACTAATATATATGTATCTATACGTATATGCGGTCAAACGCTTAATCGCGACCAAAATAAAGTTTTGTTTACATGATATATGTATGTTGAAACTCTGTTTATGTAATATACACAAATACTGTTATAATTTTGATATAATATTATCTGTATTTACCTTTATATATAGTTATATTATTTTTTTTACCTAATTTTTTCTTAAATATATACATCCTTCGTTGTATGTATATAATATACATAATAATTATCCACAGTACACACTATATTTTGTCACCAAATTGTGTGTATATATATACACACACACATACAGTGTTGGGTGTAACTAATTACTAAGTAATTAGTTACTGTAATTTAATTGCTTTTCCCTTGAAAAAGTAAAGTAAGGGATTACTCTTATTTTTTTCTGTAATTTAATAACAGTTACTTATTATGCAATTGAACATAATACTGTGTATAGACTGTAGGACATTTATATACAATACAATAGCGGATTTAACATCAAAATTTAAAGTCTAACCTTAAAATGCATGCTTTTTCTGTACTACTTTTACTTTAGTTAATAAGAATATTGGTAACACTTTTGTGTCCAATTCTCACGATTAACTTGTTGGTTATTAGCATGAATATTACTGAGATATTGGCTGTTTATTATTACTTAAAAAGCACATATTAATGTCTTATTCTGCAAGCCCTTATTTTGAGGCAAAAAGTCATAGTTAATAATTAGTTAATAGTGAGAACTGGACCCTAATCTAAAGTGTGACCAGAATAATGAATGTAGTTATCTATTATATATTTGAAATTATTAAAATAACCGTTACGTGTATATCCTTGTATGATTAACTTGTCGAGGTTGATATAGGATTTAGAAAGTAATAAGTAATTAAAGGAGAGAGTAATTTGTACGGTAATCTAATTACACTGTTGAAGATGTAATTAGCAACTAGTAATTAATTACTTTTTTAGAGTAACTTACCCAACACTGTATATATATATATATATATATTATAATATATATATATATATATAATTGTATAATTTTATTCATTTTAAATTACGTTATAAAAAATAAAAAATTGTAATACTTTTAATACTAAAATTACTAAAAATAACAGAGAACCAACCACAATTTTCTGAATGAAACCTAGGCCTTTCTGTGGACAGACAATGCGTTTCCTTGTGACTTAATTAAATATAAGTAGAAACAAGCAAGAGAGAATGAAAGAGGGGAACGTGAAAGAAAAAGATGAATGTGATGCTAGCAGAATGCTTCAGCTCATGACCGCGGCTGACAGGCCCTGTCTCTGCCTTTAATGACTTATTTATTCAAGCATAATTAAGCTCAGGCCTGGAGCGGTGATTAATGCTCTTTGTCAGCTTGCAGAACAATACTTCAAACTTCCTGAGCCCCGGCTCATCTCCAGCTCTTCTTTTCTTTCTGTTTGTCTAACCATGCAGTACTTTACATATGTAGAGGCAATGACCAAGACTGTGATGTACAGCATGATATATGTGATGTATATGTGCCACTGCAAGCTGACCTACCTTGAGGGAACTTCACCAGTGGTTGTTCAATATGATTTTTAATCTTGTGTTACATTGTTGATTATTATTCAGAAATAATAGTTTAGACACTGAACAAAGGAACAACCAACAAATCTTTAAGGAAAAACAGACTTCTGAAAATTAGAGTTCTGTGGAAGAGAAATACAATCCAGACAATTTGAACATGTCAGCTTGTGAATTTATTAGGGAACTTTGCAAGCGATTACAGTGAATTCCATTACACTGGCTTGAGGACAGTTAAGAAGTTGGCAGATTTCTTTGAAGAATCCGAGAGCATATTACGTTAGAGAAACAAGTCTTTACTTTCGAGGAAATTGATTATCAGGTATACATCAAGAACATTTGTGTAATTCTACATATGAAATTAACATTACTTTCCATACCCGTTACACTTGCATTAAAAACTACACTGATTATAAAAGTAAGCATTTAAATATCACCATATCATATCACATATTATCAAGCGAAAACCCTGATGTACTGTATCAAATTTTTTTTTTTAAAGATTTTTAAAATATTTAGTCTAAAGGTTCAATAAACTGCTCCATTATTATTTTTTTCTTTTAACTGTTATTTTATATGTTGGGCTTTACAGGGTTAAATGTTCATATTACCACACCAACGTACTACAATAAATATTGTGTCTGAATATCAATAACAAAATGTGGTTTGGGTGTTTTGAATACTGAATATGAAAATAATTTTAATACTTTTTAACAATGATTTTATTTTTTTTGTCCTATTATCATATTGTAATTGTGTGTTTTTGTGTTTCAGTCTGAAACAGAGCGAGATGCAGTCAAGCCTCTGTGTTAATGGAAACCCACAGCTTTGTTATTTTACAGGGAGGCAAACCATTTTCACCCAAGAGAAAATAAAGATGTTCAGAGTTGGCTTTATTAATTTCACCCCAAGGGGAACTGGCTTGTTGAAAAAGTCCTCGCTCCCCCACTGTGATTCCTCTGTTTACTATTCATTATTCAGTACAGACTGTTTCATGTATACTTTATTGTCAGAAGCACAAGCGCTATGAAGCTGTCTACGACTTCTGCAAGAAATGTTCAAGTATAAGGTAAGGTGGTATTAAAAATCTAGAAGTGCTTGATGTTGGCTGTCCTATATTGCTATACAATAACTCAGTTAGCTGAGTTACAAATCTGAGAAGTTGTTTTCTCTCCGTCACATGGGCATCATCATTAGTGATTATGTGACCATCTGTTTCAGTGTCAGCAGTCATGGCACCAGCTTCAGGGGGACTGCAGGACACAGCAGTTAGAGAAGTGTTTGTGCTAGTATGGCATATTCTCATCCAAAACACTGCAATGAAATGAATCCCATTCCCACTATAATGTCTCAAAGCTTCCCAATCAAAGGTCCTCCATTTCCACCAGAGAAGAACATGCACGTCTAACAACAGGGATCTTTTTCATCCAGACCGTACCATCAGCTTCTCTTTTTAGCTCTGCCCGTTGTTTGCACAAGATTGCTACATTCATAACACATCTTCCATCTCATAAGAGATGACAGCTGCACATCTGTTTCCACCTACTTCACTTTCAAGGAATGGATCAGTCAACAGTCTCACATCGCCAGCTGCGCTTTGTAAAACATGGACTGAAAGCGAACAGCTTCCTGACTTGGACTCATGATTGAATTAGTTATTGTTCTGCTTATGGTATTGTCACATTTTTAGCAGATGTTTGAGAACAGCTGGAGTGGAGACTGTTGATCAGTCCGTGAGCATGTGAGCCATTTGTTTACGACTAAAACTGGTTGATCTGCATACTAACTGAGCTCAGCTCTGTATTTGACATGATAGGTTACTGAAGAGTTGACTGGAACCCTGTTACTATAAACATCACACCATCAAATATGAATATATTACTTTAGAGAAAACTTTTCAAAACATTTTTTTTCTCTCTTTTCCCCAGAAGTGGCTTGTGCTGAACCTAATCATTAAATAACAACATCATAAAAGCTTCAAGCAGGCAATATGACTTTATGAGCATAGTTGTCAAGCTGTCAGAAGTATTTGGTCTTGTTTTAGAATCTCTAAAAGAGAATATATTGCACAAGCCATTGACGGGGGAAATTTGATCCTCCTGTGGCAGGTTAATGCTGATTTGATGCTTTAGAATTTAGTACCGATCCATCCGTCTTCTATTGCTCCCTTCTTTCCTGCACCCTGCCTGGTTTCTCAGCAGCTGTCTGTAGTCGCCAATTGTCAGGGGAG
Organism: Sinocyclocheilus anophthalmus; assembly: GCA_018155175.1. Classification (NCBI taxonomy): domain Eukaryota; kingdom Metazoa; phylum Chordata; class Actinopteri; order Cypriniformes; family Cyprinidae; genus Sinocyclocheilus; species Sinocyclocheilus anophthalmus. Next base: position 502 of record JADLZN010002093.1, on the reverse strand, counting down.
CTGTGCACCACCCACCTAAGCATTTAATGAGATTTTATATTAAGAGGGTATTAATTTGTTTCCATTTTCATATGCTTATTAAAATCTCAGGCTGGCCGCAGGCACTTAAAACGGCCCTTTTAATTTAATTTAGACACAGTATACATGTTTTCTGTCTCCATAAAACAGAATTAGGGCTTTGTCTTTAAATGATGAACTGTCATGCAGGATTTGTGTGTGTGCAAGTCTGGTTTTGCTAAAATTGTAGTGATCAAATGTTCCCACCTGAAGTCACATAAATTGTGGAAACCATCCAACCGCGCCCATGAGGAAAACAGCTTAATATAGGGATGTGCCGGAAACAGAAAACAATTTTGGGAAAGGACATAAATAACCAAATAATAGAAAATAATTTTTTTTTATTGATTACAGTGGTATTTTTATCTAACATACATTAAATTACAACACTTTGGTGAGTCTGCTAAGCTAATATGACTGAATTTTATGAATAAAAATGTAGTGT
>JADLZN010002092.1:0-47852 GCA_018155175.1 Sinocyclocheilus anophthalmus | reverse complement strand
TAAAGTCACCCTTTCCTTAAAGTCACCTTTCTTTAGGTCGCTCTCCTTAAAGTCGCCTTTACCTTAAATTCGCCTTTCCTTAAAGAAGTTCGCTCTCCTTCAAAGTCGCCTTTTTAACGTCGGGTGGCGGCTTCCGTAAAGTCGCCCTTCCTTAAAGTCACCTTTCCTTAAGAAGTCCCCTTTTCCTTAAGTCTCTCTCCTTAAGTCGCTCTCCTTAAGTCACCTTTCCATTAAAGGCGCCTTTCCTTAAGGTCGCCTTTAACCTTAAGTCGCCTTTCCTTGCTGGGGTCGCTCTCCTTAAAGTCGCCTTATACCTTTACATTGCACTTTGCGGGCGCGTTCAGCGCTCCCTGGTAAGTGACACATTTCAATTACATAATCGCCTTTCTAGTTTTGTCTCGAATCGGGGGGGACAAAAAAAGAGTCGTACTTTTCGTGTGTGGGGGAGTCCCTTTACCTTAAAAGTCGCCTTTCTTAAAGTCGCCTTTCTCCTTTCCTTAAGAGTCGCCATTTCCTTGAAGTCGCCTTCCTTAAATCGCCTTTCCTTAAAGTTCACCTTTCCTTAAGTCCCTTTCCGTGTAAAGGTCACCTGTTCCTTAAAGAAAGTCGCCTCCTTAAAGTCGCTCTTCCGTAAAGTCGCTCTGCCTTAAAGTCACCCCATTAAAAGAAGAGGTCGCCTATTGCCTTAGTCCGCCTTTACCTTACAGTCGCCTTTTTTTTCTTAGGGCGCTCAAACTCCTTCAAGTCGCTTTACCCTTTAAGTTGCCGTTTCCATTAAAGGTCGCGTCTCCTAAGTTGCCTTTCCTTTAAATGGTCCCTTTCCCTAGGTTGCTCTAACCGTTAATACGTCTGTCTTAGCGGAGTCCCTTTACCTCTAAAAAGTCCTGGTTTTCCCTTAAAGTCGCCTTTTCCTTAAAGTCAGCGGGGGGCTTTTCTCCGTCCTCTCACAGTCCTGCCTTTCCTTAAAGTCGCCTTTCCTTAAAGTCGCCTTTACCTTAAAGTCACCTTTACCTTAAAGTCGCCTTTCCTTAAAGTCACCTTTCCTTAAAGTCGCCTTTCCATTAAAGTCGCTCTCCTTAAAGTCGCTCTCCTTAAAGTCGCCTTTCCTTAAAGTCGCCTTTACCTTGAAGTCGCCTTTACCTTAAAGTCGCCTTTACCTTAAAGTCACCTTTACCTTAAAGTCGCCTTTCCTTAAAGTCGCCTTTCTTAGGGTCGCTCTCCTTAAAGTCGCCTTTCCATTAAAGTTGCCTTTCCTTAAAGTCGCCTTTCCTTGAAGTCGCCTTTCCTTAAAGTCGCCTTTTCTTAAAGTTAGCCTCAGCTAACTCTAGCCTGGCCTCAGCTCATGCTAAGCCAGGGCTTCCGCCCACGCTAGCCCGGCCTCTGCTCACTCTATCCCGGCCTCAGCGCACGCTAAGCCCCGTGGGCTTCCCTCCCTCACACTAGGCCGCTGTTTTCCGTTTGAAAGTTGAAACTACTTGTTGGTTTTAAAAGAGGACACAACTAGAAATCAGTAGTATTTACAACACTGTTCCAGAACAGTTCCCAAATATTCAGATGTGTGCAGCACTTTTTATGGAGGACTGTTTTACTGATCCTGGGAGAGTAACGTTAAAATGAGTAACGACTAAAATGCCGGCAGTTCTGACTCAAGTAAGTACGTTTTCTTTCCTTAAAGTCGCCTTTACCTTAAAGTCACCCTTTCCTTAAAGTCACCTTTCTTTAGGTCGCTCTCCTTAAAGTCGCCTTTACCTTAAATTCGCCTTTCCTTAAAGTCGCCCTTACCTTAAAGACACCTTTACCTTAAAGTCGCCTTTCCTTAAAGTCGCCTTTCCTCCTTTCCTTGAAGTCGCCTTTACCTTAAAGTCTAATTTCCTTAAAGTCGCCTCTCCTTAAAGTCGCCTTTTCTTAAGGTCGCCTTTTTCCCTTAAAGTCGCCTTTCCCTTGAAGTCACCTTTCCTTAAAGTCACCTTTCCTTAAAGTCGCTCTCCTTAAAGTCACCTTTCCATTAAAGTCGCCTTTCCTTAAAGTCGCTCATCGCTTAAAAGTCACCTGTTCCATTAAGTCGCCTTTCCTTAAGGGGTCGTCCTTACCTTTAAAGTCTCCTTTCTTAGGGTCGCCTCTCCTATAGTCGCCTTTACCTTAAGTTGCCTTCCATCAAGTCGCTCTCCTAAAGTCGCCCTTTCCCTTAAAGAGTCGCCTTTCTTAAGGGTTTGCTCGCCTTAAACAAGTCGTCTTAAAACCTTAAAGTCGCCTTCCTTAAAGTCGCCTGTTCGCCTTTACCTTAAAGTCTAATTTCCTTAAAGTCGCCTCTCCTTAAAGTTGGCTTTCCTTAAAGTCGCCTTTCCTTAAAGTTGCCTTTACCTTGAAGTCGCCTTTCCATTAAAGTCGCCTTTCCTTAAAGTCGCCTTTCCATTAAAGTCGCCTTTCCATTAAAGTCGCCTTTCCATTAAAGTCGCTCTCCTTAAAGTCGCCTTTACCTTAAATTCGCCTTTCCTTAAAGTCGCCCTTACCTTAAAGACACCTTTACCTTAAAGTCGCCTTTCCTTAAAGTCACCTTTCCTTAAAGTCACCTTTACCTTAAAGTCACCTTTACCTTAAAGTCACCTTTACCTTAAAGTCACCTTTACCTTAAAGTCACCTTTACCTTAAAGTCACCTTTACCTTAAAGTCACCTTTACCTTAAAGTCACCTTTACCTTAAAGTCGCCTTTACCTTAAAGTCACCTTTCCTTAAAGTCGCCTTTCCTTAAATTCGCCTTTTCCTTAAGTCGCATTTACCTTAAAGTCGCGCTTTACCTTGAAGTCGCCTTTCCTAGCGGGAGGTCCTTAAAGTCTCGCTTTCCTTAGGGTCCGCTCGGCCTTAAAGTCGCCTTTACCTTGAACTGCCTTTCCTGCACGTTCCTTTCTTAAGGTCGCCTTTCTTAAGGTCGCCTTTCTTAAGGTCGCCTTTCTTAAGGTCGCCTTTCTTAAGGTCGCCTTTCTTAAGGTCGCCTTTCTTAAGGTCGCCTTTCTTAAGGTCGCCTTTCTTAAGGTCGCCTTTCTTAAGGTCGCCTTTCTTAAGGTCGCCTTTCTTAGGGTCACTGTCCTTAAAGTCGCCTCTACCTTGAAGTAGTCTTTCTTTAAAATAGCCTTTACCTTAAAGTCTCCTTTCTTAGTTCACTGTCCTTAAAGTCGTCTTTACCTTAAAGCCACCTTTACCTTAAAGGGGTCATATGATGCAATTTCAATTTTTCCTTTCTCTTTGGAGTGCTACAAGCTCTTTGTGCATAAAGAAGATCTGTAAATTTGCAAAGACTGAAGTCTCAAATCCAAATAGATATTCTTTATGAAAGTTAAGAGTCTGCCACGCCTACCTAAAACGGCTCGTTTCTAACACGCCCCCACATATCTACTCCACTATGTGGAAATATTTGCATAATGACACCCAAATGTTCACGCAAAGAAAGAAAACATAACTTAAATTTAGTATCACTGTAGTTTTGTTGACGCTGCAGCCATGTCGTGAAGACTCTGTGTGTTTTGTTGTGAAAGCGAAACTATTTTGTTTCAAAAGAGGACGATATCCGCTTCGTCTTGTCTGGAGCTGATCTGTGCTGGTCGCTGTGGGAATACATCAACTTTCACCGTGGAGGAAGCCCAGGGTCCATCACATGTGGTTGCCGCACATTCGTCGAATCCGCCGGCTGCACCGTTCTCAACCCCGCCACCTCTGCTCACACTAGCCCAACCTCAGCTCACTCTAGCCCGGCCTCACCGCACGCTAGCCCGGTCTGCATTCCTGCACTCTCCGATCACTCGTCTCAGCGCATGCTAAGCCGGGCTTTCCCCTCACGCTAGGCCGCTGTGTTTTTCGTTGTTGTGAAAGCGCTACCCCTTTACAAACATTTATTGTTTTGTTTTCAGAAAAAGGACACGACTAGAAATCAGTGGTATTTACACACTGTTCCAGAACAGTTTAACCCAAATATCCAGATGTGTGCAGCGCATTTTATGGAGGACTGTTTTTTTACTGATCTTGGGAGGATTAACGTAGCTAAAATGCCGGCAGTTTCTGACTCAGTAATTACGTTTTCATTTAAGGATTTGCACTGATGATTCAAACGAAGTTTTGCCATTAATTAGCACTTGTGTTTTGTCTTTCTCTGATCACAATGCAAGACAGACTTTTATGTTTAACACGCGGCACGATGCGAAAATGCGGCCGCAACACCAGCCCCCACCCCCCCGTTACAAGACAGTATAAGTCTTTATAATTAGTAATTATGTCCCCACTGGTTGCAAAAAATGCCTCGTTTGTAATGGGTTTAATGTTTTTGTCTCGTCGCTCTGGCCGGGACACGGCATCAACAGTATGTGAGGGGCGTAACATTTCCGTCTCACGCTTGAGGTATTCGGGCAATCACAACGCATTGGATAGCTGGCTAATCAGAGCACACCTCGCTTTTCAGAAGGTTGAGCTTTGTAAAAATCTACGCTTTTCAAAAAGGTGGGGCATAGAGGAGAAAAAAATAATGTACAGTAAGTGGAAAATTATGTTTTTTTAAACTTTAAACCGCATAAACACATTTCATTACACAAAATAATGTTCTTTTTAGCAGCATCATATGACCCCTTTAAAGTGCCTTTAAGTTTAAAGTCGCCTTTACCTTACAGTCGCCTTTACCTTAAAGTCGCCTTTCCTTAAAGTCGCCTTTACCTTAAAGTCACCCTTTCCTTAGGTCGCTTCTCCTCAAAGTCCCTTTACCTTAAGTTTGGCCTTTTCCCTGAAAGTCCCTTTTACCTTAAAAGGTCGCCTTTCTTAAAGGTCGCTTTTCCCTTACATGCCTTTCCTTAATTCGCCTTTTCCTTAAAGTCGCCTTCTGAGGGTCCTGTCTCTTAAACCCCCTTTACCTTAAGTTCCTTCTTTAAAGTTCGCCTTTACCTTAAGTCCCTTTCTTAGTTCGCGTCTGGCTTAAGTCGCCTTTAAACCTTAGTCGCCTTTTTTTCTTAGGGTCTCTCTCCCTTAAAGTCGCCTTTACCTTAAAGTCACCTTTCTTAGGTTCGCTCTCCTTAAAGTCGCCTTTCCTTAAAGTCGCCTTTCCTTAAAGTCGCCTTTACCTTAAAGTCGCCTTTCTTAAAGTCGCCTTTACCTTAAAGTCGCCTTTCATAGGGACACTCTCCTTAAAGTCGCCTTTACCTTAAAGTCGCCTTTCCTGTGGTCGCTCTTCTTGGGTTTGCTCTTCAATTGCTTAGGTTCGCTCTTCAATTGCTTATACCCTTATGAAAATGAACCATGGTTTTACTATAGTAAAACTGTAGTTAACCATGACTGTCATAACCGTGTTTTTTTTGGTGCGATACCATGGTTTTACTACAGTTATATTGTAGTAAAACTACAGTAAAACTATTGTAAATTATGACTGTAGTAACCATGTTTTTTTCTTTGTGCAAACCATGGTTCAAGTACCACAAATTAACTATGGTTGCAATACCATAGTTTAACCATGGTTTTACTAAAGTACCTCAATTTACTTAAGCCTAGTTATTCAACAAACAACTACAAAATAAAAACAGATTGACAAGTTCCTATTCCTATTGTTCTCACATGACAAAATGATTCAGAACTATGAATTACATCTTTATAAAAAAAATGGTGATAAAGCACTGCAGTGGTAGAGATGGGTTTCTGCTAATTTACAATATAAAATAGCAAATAGTTTCACTGTAATAATGCATTATCTCTATAGAAATTAATTACATGTACAAATAAACATGACTTCGTGCACATACACAGCATTATACTGCCTACCTGTCATTAAAATGATTTGAATCCATTATTTTAAACAATGTAATTTCACATCCTGCCTATGAAAACAAATATAATGAATGTATCTATGTAGGTTCTGCTGTACATTATAAGCATTAATGGGTTAAAATACAAACATTACATTCTAAGCCTAAAAACAACAGATTGCTTGCTATTTTAAAACATAATTTAAAACAATTTAAACAAAAACACAAATAAGTAAGTAAATTATATTAATGGACAATTCCAACAATAGTGCCTTTACTGTTACTGCTCTCATAAATATGATTACTTGTGTTACGTGTAGGGTTTTTAACCTACACAATTATTCTAACAAAAAATATTTTAGCAAAATGTTTATTTTCGTCAGAATTATGAGCGGTCTGTTTGTTTTGATGCACTAATCAAATGCGTTGACAATTATTTAAAAAAATTTTCATTATCGATGGTTGTTGCAGGCCTTAAATACAGGCTGTAACACAAGCCCAACACAGGGCAGATGTGTGCAGTCAATAGGGTGCATCAAGGTCGCATTAACAACCTAATTTTTAAGTAAATATAATGGGCGATATATTGCGTCACCATATTGCGAGATAAGTCGATATATTGATTATTGCGACATGCCTAATCATAAGCAACACCGATCATAAGCAACACCGATCATAAGCAATTGAACACCGATCATAAGCAACAGCGATCATAAGCAATTGAACACCGATCATAAGCAATTGAACCCCCATCATAAGCAACACCCATCATAAGCAATTGAACAGTGATCATAAACAATTGAACAGCGATCATAAGCAACACGGTTATAAGCAATTGAACAGCGATCATAAGCAACACCCATCATAAGCAACAGCGATCATAAGCAATTGAACAGCGATCATAAGCAACACCCATCATAAGCAATTAAACAGCGATCATAAGCAACACCGATCATAAGCAATTGAACAGCGATCATAAGCAACACGGTTATAAGCAATTGAACAGCGATCATAAGCAATTGAACAGTGATCATAAGCAAGAGCGATCATAAGCAAGAGCGACCATAAGCAACTGAACTGACCAATAACAACTGAGTATTCCAGCAAGCTTTTTATTAATATTGTGTATATATATTCTTCTCATTTTTAGGTCCTGAGACCATATGGGGTGAAGATCAAGACTATGGCTGTCGCAATAATCAATATATCGACTTATCGCGCAATATATGTACTTGACCGCAATCATTTTTGGTGACGCAATATATCGCCCATTATATTTACTTAAAAATGAACGTGACTGTGTTTTTTTACATTCCACTTGCACCTGTGTCTTTTGCAGTTTCTCGTACATAACATGGTGTAGTCATGAGGTTGCTCGTCAAAATTAAAAAAATGGCTTCTACAACAAAGTTTCATCTGCAAGTTGGCCTTGTTATGGATCTGTGCCTTGGTGCTACAGACATCTGCTGCTAAGTAGGTATTGTGTTTTGTCAGAATAGTGTGCACCCTTTTTTTTTTTTTTAATTTACGAGAAAGAGGCCAAGGGGGAAACCGTTTAGATGAAAATCCTCCATAAAAGTTTTTTCTTTTTTTTCTACTTGTTACTTTGCATGTTTTGTTAGAATTTTTTTATTTACTATTTATTCAGGTTTTTAAAGGTATCTAATATTTTGATAATTTCCATGATCTAAATATTCTTAAAAAAATAAAAGTTTGTTGTCATTTGGAAGTGTGTGTATCATGACAGGCCTAATCAAGACAACCACACCAAAGGTGGACCGTAACCTACTGGACTATATGATAGACTTCATACTGACAACTGCCATGTATGCAGCATCAAAAGTTTTTGAAAAGAGGGGCATTTTCTTCACCAAGTAAAAGAGTGGAGGATTCATCTGGCCTTCATCGGCCCCCATGAGGTGATTTGATGTAGAATAAATCATCTTGCTTTAGGCCTGAAATGACTGAAATCTTCATCTCATGTGAGTTATATAATTTTAAACATTCTTAAAAGTACTTCTCATTTCTTGTGAATGTATTTTGTAGTATGTGCAAAACTTTTCCAATGAAAACCTTTTTTTACCTTTATTGATATTGTAATCAAGGTTGTTAATGCGACCTTGATGCACCCTATGGACTGCACACATCTGCCTGTGTTGGGCTTGTGTTTACAGCTTGTATAAAACTAGGCCTGCAACAACTAATCGATAATGAAAATAATTGTCAACGAATTTGATTAGTGCATCAAAACACTAAACACACAAAACAGACCGCTCATAATTCTGACGAAAATAAACATTTTGCTAAAATATTTTTTGTTAGAATAATTGTGTAGGTTAAAAACCCTACACGTAACACAAGTAATCATATTTATGAGAGCAGTAACAGTAAAGGCACTATTGTTGGAATTGTCCATTAATATAATATAATTACTCTGTTCAGATGAATGATTGTGTTTGTTCCTCGTACCTCTTACAAGTTAACATTTTGTGTTTTTGTTTAAATTGTTTTAAATTCTGTTTTAAAATAGCAAGCAATCTGTTGTTTTTAGGTTTAGAATGTAATGTTTGTATTTTAACACATTAATGCTTATAATGTACAGCAGAACCTACATAGATACATTCATTATATTTGTTTTCATAGGCAGGATGTGAAATTACATTAATGGATTCAAATAATTGTAATTAAAAAATGTTTTTTTTTATTTTTTTGTCATCCAATTAATAAAAATAAAAAAATCTGCAGATTAATGGTAGTAGTAGTGGTAGTAGCGACCGACTATAGTGGTGATGACCGACTATAGTGATCATCACCGATCATAGTGGTGTGTGATCACCGATCATAGTGCTCGTGGCCGATCATAGTGCTCGTGGCCGATCATAGTGATCGTGACCGATCATAGTGCTCGTGGCCGATCATAGTGCTCGTGGCCGATCATAGTGCTCCTGACCGATCATAGTGCTCGTGGCCGATCATAGTGCTCGTGGCCGATCATAGTGCTCCTGACCTATCATAGTGCTCGTGGCCGATCATAGTGCTCCTGACCTATCATAGTGCTCGTGGCCGATCATAGTGCTCCTGACCTATCATAGTGCTCGTGGCCGATCATAGTGATCGTGACCGATCATAGTGCTCCTGACCGATCATAGTGCTCGTGGCCGATCATAGTGCTCCTGACCGATCATAGTGCTCGTGGCCGATCATAGTGCTCCTGACCGATCATAGTGCTCGTGGCCGATCATAGTGCTCGTGGCCGATCATAGTGCTCGTGGCCGATCATAGTGCTCCTGACCTATCATAGTGCTCGTGGCCGATCATAGTGCTCGTGACCGATCATAGTGCTCGTGGCCGATCATAGTGCTCGTGGCCGATCATAGTGCTCGTGGCCGATCATAGTGCTCGTGGCCGATCATAGTGCTCCTGACCGATCATAGTGCTCATGGCCGATCATAGTGCTCATGACCGATCATAGTGCTCATGGCCGATCATAGTGCTCATGGCCGATCATAGTGCTCATGGCCGATCATAGTGCTCATGGCCGATCATAGTGCTCATGGCCGATCATAGTGCTCATGGCCGATCATAGTGCTCATGGCCGATCATAGTGCTCATGGCCGATCATAGTGCTCCTGGCCGATCATAGTGCTCGTGGCCGATCATAGTGCTCATGACCGATCATAGTGCTCATGGCCGATCATAGTGCTCATGACCGATCATAGTGCTCATGGCCGATCATAGTGCTCATGGCCGATCATAGTGATCACCGACTATAGTGGTGATGACCGACTTTAGTGGTAGTAGCGACCGACTTTAGTGGGAGAAGCGACCTTAGTGTAAGCAACTGAAGAGCGAACCGAAAGCTAAAATCAAGCAATACACAGAGAACCGCTGTCCAAACAGCGTCAGTCAGAATTAATCAAACGTACCTGTTCATCGTGGCGGCCCAATATTATATAAATTATATATTATGCCCAATATATCATTTATTTTGAAATACACAAACATCGATCATAAGGCTAAAATCTTCTTCTTCTTTCAACTTAGTGGCGGTTGGCAGACCAACTTATAGTGCATTTCCGCCACCTACTGAGATGGAGTGTGGTGCGTCAATGAGGAGTGTAATATAGGTAATAAAAATAAGGAAGACTGAAGAATATATAACTATATATATATATTTTTTTTGTGACCTCTATAAATTTATAATATTATCTTGCAAACTGTGATGATCTCCTCTTAATAATTCTGATTGACAAACCACTTACTATTGGACCTTGGTTTGATTTCTAGTATTAACCTTTAATTTTATATCAGGTGGCTCTAACAGATCATGCTCTGACTGTCTTTGGTTTTTTTACAATTATTACATAAACCTGACTCATGTTTCTTATTAATACTTAAAGAACGGTTGAGAGCATACGGAGACGTGAAATAACCACGTCTTCCCTTCTATTTCCACAAGCCTCTCTTTTATGACCTATTTCTCTTTTAATTCTGTACAAGTGTCTTCCCTTTCCTTCCTTATCCCAGCTCACTTGCCAGAAACCTTTTATTGCTCTTTTGATTATTCCTTTAACTTCAAATTTGCTTAATGGAGTACTTAGTCCTATTTCTGTATTTTTTAAGGTCTTCTGAGCTAAAATATATGCTTTTTCGTTTCCTTCCACCTCAACATGAGCCGGTACCCATACAAAATAAATATTTGTTCCTTGACTTTGTCATCTATGTCGAGTGAAGGATTTCTATTAGTATATATTGTCTGGATGTGAATTTGCCATACATAATACTTGTTAACACAGAATATGACTCTGAGCATATGTGACACAGAATATGACTCTCCACCCACTGAACTGCTAACATAATAGCAATCATCTCTGCTGTATAAACTGATAAATTATCTGTGATCCTTTTACTTATTGTATAATTTAACTCTAGAACGACAACAGCTGAAGCTGTTCTACTCCATGCTGGATCTTTTGAGCCATCTCTGTTTGTAAACAATGATTATATTCCATGTCCATATTGTCTCACCAACTCCTTTGACATATTTTTTTGTTTTTCCAGAATTATATTTTTCACCTGAAGATCAACTAATGGTAACATGTACAGCCATATAGGGACAGTAGGTAATATTACCGTTGGTAATTTCACTTATACACATTCTCTGTGCCTCTTTATCTGCTATCCAGCCATAGCTTTCCACCTTTGAATATTCATATTCCCAACATTTTTCCAGGACTTTTTTTAACTGGGTGCATTTCTCCATGACCTTTAATTGAAATACAATATACCATTCTTAATTGCATTCTTCTAAATTCTAATGGCATTTTCCCTATTTCTACTTTTTTCCTCAAAGACATTGATGCGGAGCAATGTACAAAACTACCATTGTTGATCATATCAGAGCACAATATAATCTCCAAAGAGATTGTCGACTAGCTCCCCATTCTGTTCCAGCCAAACAAAAATGCAACTTCTTGCATTTGTCAATTATTTTTTTAATATGAACTCCAAATGTCAACTTAGTATCCATCCATAATCACAAATATCGAACCACAGAAACCTGCTCTAACTTCAGGTTATATATTTTTTAAGTAACTTTCGAATTTTTAAACCTTTAATGCTCAAGCTATGCAAACCCCTTCTAATGTACAACACGGGTCTAAAATGACCCGTATTCATTTTCTATGTTATTTCATACTTTACTGGGCTTTTTTTTCTGTGTTGTGTTCATTGTTGGTCTTTTGAAAGCAGTTTATTTCAGAACTTAATATTCATGATCTATCAATTCCATGATCAGTGAATATCAGCGGCGGGACAGTAACTAAGTACATTTATTTGAGTATTGTACTTAAGTACACTTTTGAGTATCTGTACTTTACTTGAGTATTATTTTTTCTGGAAACTTATGAGTTTAACTTCACTACATTTGAAAGACAAATATTGTACTTTTCACTCCTCTACATTTCTATCAAGATCCTCAAAGTAGAAAGTCATTATGATGTAGCAGCTTTGAAAGTCAGTGGGAGATTTTTTTCTTCTCTAAAACTTGACTTACTTTCTTTTTCAGACAGTTTATCAGTAATCAATCTTGTAGGGCTACATGAAATGATTTCCCAGCACTTTTTGAACACTGACCAGTTGCAAATGTGAAATTTATTTACAACAATTCACAATATAAGTTAATATTGTGGTTTATATTAGACACAGTATTGTCTGATTTTGCTTAATTGTGTAAGTGAAAATATTACCTATAAAGCCACAGAAGAATTGTTGTGCGTCTCCTAATAAAACACAAAAGGTGTTTGATTGAAGCAGCACTGCACAGACCATTCTGTGTGTATATAGCGAGAGCGATTAGACAGCATTTAAAAAAAAAAAATTTTAATGTCAAATAGGTCTTGCTGTTTTGACTTTTTGTTAAAGCAGTGCTGCTGTTGTAAAAGTTGTACATCTACAGTTGTGTTGCTGGGTTTTAAAACAGGTTTGATTTTTTTTCTTCCTTATTACTCTGTATTTACAGGATTTCACTTTCCACTCTGTTCAAATGTGGACAAATGTTTACACATAGATGTGTGAGATCACTATCATCCTGCTTTTGTGGGGGTGTAGGGGTGTTAAATAATAATTTTTGTTTTGTTTAGTTTTTTCCCCATAGGTTTTTAACATTCTAAAAGCTCTTTATTCCAAAGATACTACAAGCTAGTCAGTGTATTCAGTAGGTGTAATGTATTGTAAGTTGCATCAAAGGTATTTAAAGTATTACATACAACAATAATAAAACAATGCATTGACATAAAAAATAAAATTTACTTTTGGTACTTAAGTACTTTAAAAAGCAAGTACTTCTGTACTTTTACTTAAGTAAAAATCTGTCTTTAAAACTTTTACTTGTAATGGAGTAATATTCGACCAGCAGTATCTGTACTTTCACTCAAGTAATGGAGTGTGTTATTTGGTCAGCTATGGTGAATATTCAAAATATATTTTTGCAATGACCACAAAAATAGGTAAATTGTTTCAGGTTTTGTGTTACTACATCAAGTTTACACACATGGGTCAAAAATGACCCATCTATGTAAGCTTGATAGAACAAAAGAATAAAGATTTTCTTTTTTTTAATAATTATTTTAGTAGTTATTTAGTTCGACACATTTAACACTTGAAATGTTTATTTGCCACTTTGTCACACATAACATACAAATATCACTGACAACCAATAAATCTGAAATTGAACTGTCTGTAGTGCAACTGTAGAGAATTGTAGTGAATGTGACTGAAAAAAAGAAAAAGAAGTGAAGTTGTAGGCCAGGGATGGTCAGCGTCGGTCCTGAAGTGCCACAGTCCTGCAGAGTTTTGCTCCAACCTTGATAAAAGTTTAGTACCTAAATATGATCAAAGATCAGGGTAGTGATACAAAAAAGTTTTTATTAAAAAAGTAAGAAAGGAAAAATGAAAATAAGGATTTGTGATGATCAAAAGCAAGTTAATTGAGGAATTCCTGGAATACTGAATGATTAAATGAATTTATTGCAAAGATATAGAAAATATAAAAGTCACTTTAGAGCCATTTTGTGCATCAAAGTAATTAAGGCTAAACCTCTCTTCTCTCTCTCTCTCTCTCTCTCTCCTCTTCTCTCTCTCTCTCTCTCTCCTCTAGGGTTTAATGGTGGGTCGCAACCAACGTGTTCAGGTGCATACCGCCACCTACTGTACCGAGGTGTGCAACTTCAGGGATTCATGTACTTACTTTAATAAATCAACAAAATCTATATTCTGGTGCTCTAACCATGAGCTTTAAGGAAATTAAGGATGAGTTCAGCCTACTAAATCCCACATTTTCTCTGTGTCCCCAAAATCTGGTATGGGAACTGGACATATCCATGGAAGGAACCATTACCCCTACCGTATTTGACCATAACACAAGTCTCCTTGAAACCATACTCTTTGGTACTGTTACTATTCCAGCCGAATCCTTACTTTTTCTTCTTGTGAATAGTCCCAGCAATCCACATAAGACCTATAAAGCAGGTGTTCTCCCAGATCATTTTAACTTAAACCAGCATGTTAGGAAAGCGTTACTAGTTTAAGTGGTAGTTTGTTTTCTACACGTAAAGCTTAGTAGGAGTTGTTTTATAGCACAACACTAAGTTCTAAGAGTCTGAACTATTCTGTTCTTAGTTTTTACAGGGACAGTCTTAGCTGCGGCTCCATATATAAAAAATGACTCGTATTTTAAGGCCCTGTAATATCAAGTAATGACATGTTTATCTCCACCCCGTCATACCTGAAACTGATATCATAAGGTTTAGTACTTATTACATAGTCTTCAATCATTTTAACATGTGTTCTCCTACAATTTTCATCAGAACAATCATTATAAATATTGAAACTTGTCAGCCTTTCCTACTTTGACCATGTAATTAAACTGTATATTTCTAATTCATTTTATTAAAAAGCAGTAACATGATTGAATTCACTGAAATCTAAAAAAAAAAAAATCCCAGTCATATGTCCACTCTCAATTTTAATTATAGCATTTGAAATATACTAATACTTTATGTCTTAATTTTGTCCATCTTTTAGATAGCCCCCTGCATATAATGAATACCCAATACCTGTACCAACATTCTCAAAGATGCCATTTATCATTACGTTAAACAGAATTGGACTAATAGCACTACCTTGCAGAATACTATTTACTATATTAAAATCGTTTGAAACATCATCTCCAACTTTAACACAAATTGTCCGATTTGATAAGAAGTCTAAAATCCAGTTGTACATCCTTCCGCCAATACCCATATTTTGTAATTTAATCAGTAGTCTTTCTCTCCACATTGAGTCATATGCTTTCTCTATATCAAAGTACACTATAACCATAACCCCTTTCATACTATTTGCTTTTTCAGCTTCATTACTGACTTTCACTAGAGCGTCTATTGTAGATCTACCTTTATGAAAACCACTTTGTTGAGCACTACTCAATCCTTTCTGTACTAAATAATATGACAGTCTATGAAATATTACCTTTTCCATCCATTTACACAGGTGAGATGTTAACACTATAGGCCTGTAATTCCCTGCATTGTCAGGGTTTTTACCAGGCTTACTAAAAGGAAATATCAAAGCACTTTTCCAATTATGAGGCAATGTGCCTTTCTCTCCATATCTTATTAAACAGTCTTTGTATAATTCCCATAACTTCATCTGGTAGTCTATTCTTGAATTTCATGTGTTGGATCCAGGGAAACTGAATTACTTTGACAAGAGCCAAATAGTGATGGCTAGACAAATGGGACAGAGCATCTCCAAAACAAAAAGTCTTGGCTAGCAAGTCAAAAGACCTATTAGCCTGTCTGGTATGATCTCAGATTAGCTAAATTGCTGAAAAAAATAATGCTGCAAGGTTAGAAAGTGTCACAACACAGTGAATCACAGTTTGCTGCATAGCCACAAACAGGTCAGAGTGACCATGAGACCCCAGTCCACTGCCTCCAGTGGGCGCAAGAGCATCAGTCCTGAACCATGTGCTCACAACAAAATACAAAACAAAACAAAACATGGAGCATTAGCATCCAGATCCTGACATTAAACTGAAACCAAACCAAATAATTGCGTCAGGATCCAGATACCAGCCTTCTAGTGTCCTGAATAGATGAGAATTTAAAAATTTCAGACATAATCTGAGAAATATACCAAATATTTGAGAAATATCAAACGTGTTAAACTTAATGAAGTGATGATGGTGAGGGGGAATTAGGTGTTGAGAGCAGAGCAGATTTGATTTTGACTTCCTCTTGATGAGGGAAGTTAGTTTTTTTTTGTCTTCCTGTCTTTGCTTTAGAGCTGCAGTAGATTCATCTTCAGTGTTGTTTGGAGGAAAGCAGATTTCATACTGAAGTGTCTTAACTGCAACAACATGAAGATCATTCAGCTTCAGCTCTGTGAGTTTATTACATGATATCAGTATATTTACATGCTTTATAACTATTAAAATTATAGTTTTATGCTATGCATGACACAGGGGGTTATTTATTTTTTTATCTTACAGATGTATTAATCTGTTGTCAGTATGGAGTGGCAGATCTACTAACTGATTTGGGATCAAATGTGAGCATAAACTGTGATCTTGATGAAAATGAGGTTTATCGGATTTTACTGAAATCATCAGATCCTCCAACAGTCATTCTACGATCATTCCCAACACCAATATCACCTCATTACTATAATAAAGCAATCAGAAAGAAATATTCAGTGCAGTTTAAACATCGTCTGGTTATTAATAATGTGACTGCTGATGAATTAGGAGTTTATTACTGTATGAACACACGCACACCTCCAAAACTCAGCAACAGCACCAGAATATACTTCACCGGTGAGTTCATTTTCTTCTTCAGTGATCAAGACATAATGATGATCACTGCTTACATACACACTAGTCATTAACTACTTATATTTTTTTAAATACTTATGAAAAACAATCATATTTATACATTCCATAATATATTATAATTATCTTAAGTGCTACAAACCTGTAGCCAGTAAATTTTTTACAGTAACAGACTGTCGACACTTTTATTACAGAACCAACTCCTCTAACTGTGTTAACTGAGTGTCACAATCATACAGTGACTGAGTATATCAAGCAGAATCAAACACAGTGGAAGATTATTAGCATCATATCGGGTCTTATGAATGGACTTCTGCTCATTGTGCTGATCGGTGAGTTAATTTTTAGCCATCTGTAAAAACATTTGTATCATGAATTTCTTTTTCGGCTTTTGACTACATTATGTGCAACCTTTTGTTAAGTTAAGTTTAAGTTTATTTCGAGCAATATATATATTGCTCTAATATTTTTGTATTTTTGTATATTATTCTATATATACATACATAGAAAAATAGAACAGTTTATCTCACATATATATGTATCCATGCATATACAATTGTAAATACTGAATTTAATAAACTGTTCCATTTCTAGGGCTATTAAATGTTTTTGTTGGAAGCAGAAGGTCAGCTGAACAATCACAACTCAACACTGATCTACAGCAGACACAAGATACAGAACAGCAACAAGACCGTTTACATTTAAAAAACTGTGAATCCATCCTTATTACTAAAATTAATTTCTGTCTTGATAATTATTAAGGATTCTTGCTGACATGTGGAATGGCTTTCTTCATTTTGGTTCATTTTTGTTCAGCTTTTCCATACTGTGTAAAAATATTCAGTCCAACCAATCCAGCAGCACCTATGCTGCTCTAAACCTGAAGTCATGAACACATGACTGTTTTTATATTTATATTGTTTACTTTTTTCTGATGTTTTACTCAGATCAGGGGTTTTCAAACAGGCATTTATGGGGAAGTTCTTAACTTAAAAAAAAAAAGAATATATTTTATATTGTTTAATTCAATTCAATTCAATTTCAATTCAATTTATTTGTACCGCGCTTTTCACGAGACAAATCATTGCCCCAAAGCAACTTACAGCAATTAAGTTTCTAGTGTTCAGCTTTCATTCTGCTTTCTAAAGACTGGTTGGAAACCACTGAAAAATGTATCATAATTATTTTTATTTAACTGAAGGCTTTTATATTTCTTTTTAGGATTAACATGTAACAGTACTCTAATAATGTGTAGAAAACACTGCATTGAAAATATTTACTGTCTATGAAGTGGACACTTGTTGTTCATTGTATAAATATTGTAATAATATTTTAAACATGCAAATATGTCCCTGCCTTTGTATTTTAGTGGGTCCTGGAGAGAATCATCATATTTTGGTGTCAGAGGCATTAAAACATTTGCAATCTCCTGCTTCAGATGAAATGTGTGTTTAGGAACTTTTTATTACTTGTTGGTTTCTTTGTCATTTGGAACAGTTTTGTTTTGGAATCACTGTCTTAATCAGTATCTGCTGAATTCTGTTTATCTGTGAGTGTTTGTCGAGGGGGATATTTCTTTTTCAGCCACCTTGACTTTAGAATGGACTGTGTGCACATTATTCATTATTTTTGTGAAGCCTGATCAGCTGTGTTTTCAATGTTGTTGGACCAAGAAGAGGTTACATTTAATAAGATACAGAGGTCTGTTTATTTTGTCAAGATGGTTTAACTGATGCCTATAATGAAATCTGTATTTTAAAACGAGTTAAATGCTCATAAGATGTTAAAGTCTGAGTTAAATGTTGTGGCTTGTACTTTTCTCAACCCTCAGTTTTTTTTTTGTTGCCCTGTTTAAAATATGTAGAGTCTGTCTGCTATGGTTTTTAAAATGTTTTATTTTGAGAAAACATCTATTTGTATATATAACAAATGAATGACAGAAATATATTCTAGACGGAAAAACGTTTTTTTTATATTTTAAATTTATTTATTTCAGTCTCACGCTTGAAATGATATTAATATGACTGCCTTTAATACCTTCCTGTAACAATTAGTTTCTCAATATGTAAATAGTACATAATAAATATAAAATAACAATATTTAAAACTTGCATTCAGTACTTGTCCCGACTTGACTTTTATGAAAAACACCCTTTTTCTAAGAACAAATTTCAGTTGTTATAACCTGGAATTCATAACGAAGCGATTTTTTAAAATATGTTTATTATAAAGTTGCTTCATACATTTCCACGTGTATGTTTTTGTGTGTGTTTGAGTATGCCATTGACAATCTATGCGAAAGATGTTTAGCTGGTTATCACTACAGTCCCTCTATAATAGCTATAAACAGCATTTTACTTCAATAACAAAATAATTCCAACATCATGTTAATCTTAATTATTATTGAATATTGAAGAATTTGGAGTCCATGACTGTGTGGACAGACAAAACTTAAGCACTATTTCCAGATTCACTGTAAATATATAATAAATAACAATAATAACAATAAAATAAAAACACTACGCAGTAACTAAACTCAAACGCTCAAGTGCTAAACCAAAACCAGAAACATGTTCCACTGGCTTTGACACTTGACAACCAACAACTCTCACCTTTGTCTAGAGTGGAGGTTTAACTGTGAAATGAGAGCACAGTTGATACCTTTATTTTAATAAAGGTCTCACAGTCTTAACCACCAATGGAAAAAAAGAAGCAGCATTGCAGTATGTCTGCTATCAATCTTCTTTACTGTTCTACTGAAGAAGAAGAAAAAAACACTACTCTGGATGAACTGAGGGGAGTAAAGAACGCAAACTTCATTTGCGGTGGGAACTAGCCTTTCTTTAATGGACTTATTTTTTTTTTTTTTTTTAATTCTGATAAATTTTAAAACTGTGCACATTACTTTGATCCAAAAGTAAAACACAAAGAACAATTCAGCATGTGAATGTTTTTTTTTTCTGATGGTTTCAGCGGTTACCTGTTGTTAAATCCTTATTTTTATTTATTTTTTTTACATAAAATGTGTTAAAATACCCCATGTTTATTGCTAGTCCTTAACTGTGTTGGTTAAGTTACTCAAAAAAAGTAATCCACTACAAATGACTAATTACTTCTTTAAAATTGTAATTTGATTATATTACTGATTACTGCGTTTAAAAAGTAATCAGACTACTAATTACTTTACTTTCAAGTTTACTTTACTTTTCAAGCAATCAAATCTAAAAACAAAAAAACACTACAAAGTGAAACTCATAGTTATTTTATTAATGTAATATTGACAGAAAAATTACATAAGTTTTATTTGTACTGGCTACACTCGCAATCATTTTATTTTGAAATAAAGAAAACAAATAGGGTGCGCTTTCTGCATTCTCAGTCTCCGCGAATATCTTCCTGAAACGATTTACTACGTGAACGATAACTACATGAGAAATATATCTAAAGAAAGCTTGAAGTGTCTATTTTTAAATGAAGTAAGTTGTGACTAAAAAAATATATAAAAATTGAGCACAACATTTTGAAAAATGATTGGCAACCTTTCATTGCATTTAAATGTTTTAGGACTCGTCTGCATCTTAGCTCGCAATCTCCAGTGATTTATTAAAGGGCATACTGATGCACAAACAACTTATACTCACCCTCATTTCATTCCAAACCCGTAAGACTTTCGTTCATCTTCAGAACACAAATTAATATATGTTTGATGAAATCTGATAGCTTTCTGACCCTAAATAGACAGTAACACAACTGAGACGTTCAAGGCCCAGAAAGATAGTGGACATCATTAAAATAGTCCATGTGACATCAGTGGCTCAATCTTAATGTTATGAACAGTATTGGGGGTAATGCATTACAAATAATGCAAGTTACATAATCAGATTACTATTTTCAAGTAACTAGTAAAGAAAAACATTAAGTTTAAATTAACAAGAAAATATCTGATTTACTTTTTCAAAAAAGTAACGCAAGTTACTTAGTTTTCCTATTTATTCACTGACATCTTTCCTATCCCTGTGTTTAGAGAAATTGGTAGCAAGTGCAGAGGCAGAGGCATTTTCTTCAGCCTGAGGCTTATTCATTTCACTCTTGGTGTGAAAAGGCCTTTACAGTCGCCAAAAATACAACTTTTGGGTTTTCTGTTATTAAAAACAAATAAGTAAGCCCAGGCCAGGTGACAAAAAGTAGCGCAGAAGTAACGTAATGCATTACTTTCCATAAAAAAATAACTAAGTAACGTAATTAGTTACCTTTTTAATGGAGTAACGCAATATTGTAATGCATTACATTTAAAGTAACTTTCCCTTAAGCTATACAATATTTTTTTTTTGTGCGCAAAGAATACAAAAATAATGACTTTATTCAACAATTTCTGTAGGGGTAAATAAACTACAAACAATGAGAGAGAGACAGCGTGATAAGGGTAACAAAAGTTGGTGTCTCGGGGCCCCATAACTGGAATGTGTACACGTTTAATGAAATGATGAGGCTCTTCGTTATTGAGGTCATGGATCATTGTGTGTTAAAACAGTGTGGTCAAACTTGACTTCCTCTTCTTCATGTGTATGTCTTTCTTGTCTTCTCCTGCAGTGACTTCATTACACATTGTGGAGGGAGACAGATTTTATACTGAAGTGATCAAGACAACAACATGAAGATCATTCAGCTTCAGCTCTGTAAGTTTACATATTATTCATATTTTTACCATATATTCTTTGAAGACTTTTATAATGTATTTTTATTCTTCACACAGTGGTATTAATCTGTTGTCAGTATGCAGTGGCAGATCTACTAACTGATCTGGGATCAAATGTGAGCATAAACTGTAATCTTGATGAAAATGAGGTTTATTGGATTTTACTGAAAACAGCAGATCCTCCAACAGTCATTCTACAATCATTCTCAACACAAACACCACCTTTTTACCCTAATAAAACATTCAGAAAGAAATATTCAGTGCAATTTAAACATCATCTGGTTATTAATAATGTGACTGCTGATGAATTAGGAGTTTATTACTGTATGAACACACGCACACCTCCAAAACTCAGCAACAGCACCAGAATATACTTCACCGGTGAGTTTATTTGCTCCTGTAGTGATTAAAACATTCTGAAAATAAGTATGATTATTTTTTACATTTGTTATTCATAGAAAAACATAAGGCCTTTCATTGGTCACTCCACACAGAGATAAATAAGTTATTAATATTTAATTCAGTTTTACAAACCTGCATCATTCTCATTATGCTCCAGTAAAAGTCTGACAGTAACAGACCGTGGATGATTTCGTTACAGAAGCAGTTCAACTAATAACTGAGTGTTACAATCATACAGTGGTGGAGTTTATTGATCAGAATCAAACACAATGGCAGATTATTAGCATCATATCTGCTCTGATGAACGGACTTCTGCTCATTCTGTTGATCGGTAAGTTATTCTTCTGATAATAAATTAGCAAATTAAATAAACTCTAGTGGTGGGGCTGCTTTAATTAATGTTTGCTAATTCTTGTGTACTCATGCGCTGCGGATCTCTGCCGTACTAGGAATTGCGTATTCACCGCGCACGTATGCGCATCCATTTAAGGTTCACGTCGACTTTTTTGACCTATTAGTCGTCGGTCCATCTCGTGTTCTGGGTCCCTTCATAGATACTGTTTTTTTGTTTGTTTGACACAAAAAGAATGATCTATAAGCATTTCGCTCTCTGTAGTTTCTGCTGTTGGAAAAACAGAACGGATGGAAAAACAGGTTTATAATGCTGATCTGCAGACAGAAGTTACATATCAGCCTCAAGACGCAAAACTGTTATAAGTACAATAAGGTAAATACGTGAAACCATTTAAAATCTTCAAATCGTTACTAAATATCATTACTATTATTTTATGAAGGTTTTTATTTCTATAAGTACAACAAACTAAAGTAGAGTTTTGTTCGGATTAATTT
Organism: Sinocyclocheilus anophthalmus; assembly: GCA_018155175.1. Classification (NCBI taxonomy): domain Eukaryota; kingdom Metazoa; phylum Chordata; class Actinopteri; order Cypriniformes; family Cyprinidae; genus Sinocyclocheilus; species Sinocyclocheilus anophthalmus. The sequence continues at coordinate 25,745 of JADLZN010002092.1, read as the reverse complement.
TGGGTTAAGTGCAGTTTAAATGCTAAATGTTTTCCTCATTGCTCTTTCAGTACGCCGAGGCTTTTCTATAAAAATAGTCATCAAGTCAACAGCATCTGCGTATGATTATATAACATGTTCTTGGATATGATGTGGATTTTCCTGAAGAATAAATAGTTTTACAAAATCAAGAGTATTGGGGGAAATTGGGGCTAGTTGTCACAATTTTCCAGTAAAAACATCATTTAGAACGTTCTATATAGACATAAAACTTGATGACTTGCAAACAAAAACTATTGAACTAAATATTGAATATCTGAATAAAATTTTATATCTCCACCATCAGCAGCAAGAGAAAAGATACAGTTTAGGAGTTTACACAGACAGGCTACGCAGTAAGCATCATTGTCGGACTAATCGGTGCATATTCCTTTAGTTAACAAGTCTGATGTACATTTTTTGATCTGGTTCATTTACATTTAGCCTTTAAAATGTTTTTGTACATTATGTAACAACGTTATAATAGTAATGGCAAATTCTTACCATTATCATTTGAATGTTGCTATTTGTTAAAAAAGTTGTTTTGTGGGAAATTATTATTTTGTGGGAAATTATTATTTTGTAACTAAGAATGTTCTCATGCTGAACATCCAGTATACTTATTACTTCACTTTGCAAACGGTTTTGGAAATTGAAGACATACTTTTGCTGTGCACAATTTTGTGTTCCGAAGAAGAAGAAGAAGAAATAAATAACCATTGCACGTTTTGTATTACATTTTCTTTCATTTATAATTCTAGAAAAAATAGTTCTACTTAAAACATATTATTACATATTTTTATATCTGATCCATAGTTTCGTTTATCTTGCACTATATGGAGTTATGCAATATTCTTCTAGCACCAAAGAAGCATTTATATATTATGCTGTTATATTCAGCTTTTATTACCGGGGACCTCACTGGTGGATACATGCAAACAAACATCTCTTACTGTGAGTGAAAACACATTTTTAAAAGAAACCTCAAACTTTGTGTGTATGTGTGATATCAGTATTATTTCAAAAATACAGTATAATCAATACAATTTTGACAAAGCTACGAATCCCTTTCACTTTTGTTAATTTCAGTGTTTTTATTAATGCTTTGTATAAATGTATATACTACTGACACAAGGCGGCAATATTCAGCACAGCAGCTGCTTCTGCTCGTTTGATACTGATTATTAAACTCTGTATATGGATGCTGCTTGTTTTCATTCCACTGACAGATCAAATGACTGATTTATGACTGACTATATTCAAGTGATATTTTTGGACACTTGAAAGTCTTTTCTGTTTGTATCTGCGCTCCTCTGCTGCCATCTGCAGGTCATTCATGATATGCAAATAGGTTAACTAGGATATAACTATGTTAACCAACATTTCCTTGATCATCCAGAATTACGAGAAAGATAATAGTCAGTGACTGAGTCAAGTCCACCAGCTAAACGAAGTCCATACCAGTATAAAAAGAACTAAAAAGACTAGAACTTGTTGGTCTAATCTGATCTTTTCAGCAGGATCCTGCTATAGACATCTATTCTTTCATATTATGATCATGTAAATCACATTATTTCAATTATTGCTCATACAAGAAATGCCTTTTGAGCACGAGCTGGGCCTTTTGTATTGCATGTGTTTTTGTAGTGTGCTTTTCTATATGTTCAGAATCAACAGAATTGCTTTTGGAGTCTGTTCTCATCAGGCTGGTTCTTAACCACATAGATTCAGTTTGCTGAGGTGAAACTTGATGGCATTATTTGATGTTTTATATTTACTGTAAGGAGTGGTGTTGCTGTGGTGACACTCAGTATCACGATACTGGATTTATATAAATAACATGATATTCTGGTGCTGAGATACAGCTTAGGCCCCTAGAGGCCATGACCCTCATTGGGCCCTTAAAGAGACTTGAGAAAATGTCCCAAGAAAAAAGACCCACACCCAGGTTTTGCGTTCATGGTTTTGTTTTTTTGCATGATTTCACAGTCTTGAAGTTTTGTTTTAAGGCATAAAACATTATTCTGAAGGTTCCCAAAAGCACCAGTGTGAACAAAATTAAGAAGGAAATGAAAGATTTTGTGATCTTAGAAGTGGAAATTAGAAACCATCTTGTGGCTTTTCCATTCAGGAATGTTTACTGTGACATTTTTAAATGCAACTCAACAAAACATCACGTTTAAGTCAGCATTAAAAGCACAGAGTAGTTCATACATGTGAGAAACCACTGAAAGTCAACAAGAGGAGATTTCAAGGGTGTAGGAAATAAATATATAATGTTTTTCATTAACCTTCAAGCTTCCTTCGGAACAGATTTGGGCAAAATAATTTATTTATTTATTTATTTATTTTTTGATTCCTTAATCTGAGCTGTACAAGACTTGGCTACTTTTCCTACATTTGCCACTTGAAATGCCACAAAAAAAATTGACTTAATTCAACAAAGTGTTTGAATAGAAAATAAAAATTCCAGATCATACATACACATACAACATTCTCAATGTGACACACACACACACACACACCACACACACCACATACAACACACACACTTCAAAAGTCAGATCAAAGTCCTACTGCAGGAAATGTCTGGAACATGCTACTTGTTAGGTTTATTGTTTATTCTTGCCCATTTGATGCCATTTTACTTTTTTGAGTTATTGAATTTTTTTATTTATTTTTGTTAAATAAATGATTACTCTGTCTCCTGCTTTGTATTTTCCTTATAGCATGGTCAGATTTCTCTGCAAGCATATTTTGGCATCTTTGTAGTCTCACCCAACACAAAAGTTGTTGTTTAAATTCTACAATTTTGACTTGTGATAAAATCTAAAGCTTAATTAAGTTCGTTATAACAATGGTTTATAGATCTCAGCCTATGCAGCGCATTGAGTACTACAGCCATATAGATATTTTTGACGTTTTGATATTTCTATACCATCATAAGTCACCAGATGTCCCCAAAGTCACCAAAATGTTAGGATTTGTAAGTCTGAACTTACTGGAAGGTGTTTTTTTTTTTTTACTGGAGTTTAAATGTCTACTAAATATAACATAAAATCAAGCATGCTTGACATAAAATATGCTACTTTTACAGATAAATAAATTAAAAAACAACAAAAATCACAATAAAAGCAAATAAATTTATTTTTTATTTATTTATATATTTTTTTTTTTATCGAAGACAGTGATATGACATTTATTTAAAAAAATAAAAATAAAAATTGGGATCACAGCTGAGACCTTCATGGCCAAATTTGTCCATGAACGACAAATTAAGGGCTGCTCTACAAAGAATGCTTGAAGGTTTTTTGTTGTTGTTGTTTTTTAAAGTTCACTAGTGTGTGCAAGATTATGGATAATGAAGTTTTTCAATCAAAAAAAAAGTTCACTAGTAATGCTCCAGTCTCAGTTAGGCTGTTTATAAATTATAGATGGATAGATAATAAAAATGATTATGTGGATAGGGAATGTTAATTTTTTTAATATATATATATTTAGATTAGTGTTATCTTGCTTAAAGAAAACACTAGAAAGGTCAGTCATTCTTGTTGTTATTTATGCTTAATTCATCAACAGACAAATAATAAACCTAATAAAAACAAGACATTTCTAGAATAAATAGACAAAACTATCTAAAAAAGGATCTCAAAATTAACTCACAGTATGAGATGACATGATGTTTATTGATTATTCACATGCTGTTATATATGACCTGAAGACGAAGAGCTTGAAAAGAGTCCGCACATTCAAACATTAAAGCATCACAAGCGAGATGAGAACAATATATGCATTTACTGAATAAAACAAGGCAAACGTTTCGGTCACATGTTGACCATTTTCAATGCCAAGCTAACAGTGTTAGAACTAGAAGCCATCTTAATTTAAGGAATCACATGATAATTAAAGAGATCACATGATCAATCAGGACACACACATGTGTGTATATGTAGAGCAATGGATAATTTACATCAAATTAGAGAACAATGGTTGTCTGTTGGAGTTAACAAAAGTACTGTTCATAAAAAAACAAGACAATTGAAGTTCTTCATTTAATCCCTTTGGATATACACAGTCCATATAATAGATCCACTTAGCTTCACATTGTAACAGTCTTTTGTTAGAATCAGCACCTCTTCTTGAACTGATAAATCTCATATCACTAAGTTTATGGTCAGCATCCACAAAAAGTCTGGCTACAGGAGAATGAATGTCCATCCTTCTAATAGAGCTCCTGTGCTCGTTGATACGGGTCTTTAATTGACGATTAGTCTTGCCAATATACTGTAGACCACATGGGCATGAAATAAGATAAATAACAAAAGACGATGAACAAGTGATAGTCTCTCTAATTTTGAACGTTTTCTGAGTGGTGGTGCTAGTGAAAGAATCCGTTTTAATTGCATTTTCACAAGCTGAACAAATCCTGAATGGGAAGAAGCCAGTGGAATGATCCAAAGTCACATATTTGTTCTCCTTAATGAAGGTATCCGAACTGACTAGATGATCTCTTATGTTACGTCCCCTATAATATGAAAAAAGGGGAGGCTCCTTGAAGATTCTGTATCCAATATCATCAGCTCTCAGAACATGCCAGTGTTTATTGATGATAGACTTTAGTGTCTGACTATGAACAGTGAAAGTTGTACAACACATATAAGGAGGTCTTTGAGATTTTGATTTAACTGGTGTAGATTTTACCTTTTCAATTGCTTGCTTAAGCCATTTATCAGGATATCCTCTAAGAAGAAACTGTTCGTTCATCTTATCGCATTCCACCTCAAAATCATCAGTGTTTATGCAAATCCTCTTGATTCGAAGAAATTAACTGTAAGGGAGACCTTTCTTCAGAGGAATGTGATGGAAGCTTTTGGCATGAAGAATACTATTCCGATCCGTAGGTTTTCTATACAGAGTTGTAGATAAAGTATTGTCATCAACGCAAAAATAAGTATCCAAGAAACTGATCTTGTTCAAACTTGTTTCCATATTAAATTTGATTGTTGGAATAAGGTTGTTTAAAAGATCAACAAAACGGTCCAAATCATCATCATCTCCTGTCCAAATTAGAAAAATGTCATCAATGTAGCGTTTATAAAAAATAAGATAAGGCAAAAAAGGATTATTGTTTTAGATGTATTCCTGCTCCAAAAATGACTTGAAACTGCATGCTTAATCTGGTGCAAAAGTCGCTGTGCCATTCTTCCGTAGATATAACTCTTTATTGTATAAAAAATAGTTCTTAGTCAATACAAGTTCTGCCATATCAACAAGAAGTTGTGTGGAAGGTGTAAGGTCACTTCTTAAATCCAAAAAATGTCTCATTGCGGCAAGACCCACAAAATGTGGAATATTAGTATACAAACTGACTACATCCAGAGTCTCTAATTTTATGTTTCTGTCCACCTTCACTGATTTAAGCTGATCAATAAAGTCGCTTGTGTCTCTCAAATATGAAGGCTGTTCAGCAACAATTGGTCTGAGGTAGTGGTCAATAAAAATTGATAGAGGTTCAGTGAGAGATCCTATACAACTGACGATTGGACGTCCTGGAGGATTTTGAAGTGTCTTGTGTACTTTAGGCAACACATACAAAACAGGCCTCACTGGATACCTCACATATTTTTAGATCTGCTGGGGTCAGAAGAGTGAGTGAGTAGATTGGTATGGTGTGAACACACTGTCATGTCTTTGGTTTTGTTTGTTGTCAATGTAAGAACATGACAAGAATGCAGAAATTCAAGTTACATCCTCATTCATGCAGAGAAAAACAGAAGCCCCAAACATGCAGCCTTGTCATGAATTCTCCTTTCAAACATTACTGTTAAGCAAACAAGTGCTTGTGTGTTGCTTGTTTGTTTTCTTTCAGTTGGATTCTTCTGAATGCTTTTTTGGCTTTTATCTACTCTTGTTCATTGTTATCGTGTTATGACAATGCTAATATTTGCCTTCAGTTTGACATATTATTCATCCAAGAAATATCATGAATGCAAGTATTTTGTATTGTATACATATTACGTTCTACAATGAAGTTTTTCCTTTTTTCTTTTTCTTTTTTAAACCAGAAAACATGTAAGAGGAAATATACCTAATACGATTTGCTTGGCTGAGAAAACACCGATAACATTATTTAACATAAGCATTATTCTTCCAAGAAATACCTTGCATGCAAAAACCAGAACATTTGTATTGCATGCACCATTGTATGGTGTTTCTGTGTTTCATCATGACACTGAAGCTTGTTCTCATAGTGCTCAGACTGGTTCTCAAATACATAGATACGTGTTATTTAGTTTGCAGGGGCATGTCAGCTGATGTTTGATGTTTTACATTCACTAAGGCATGGACTTACTGTGGTGACACTCGGAACCAGGATGCTGGAGATATAAACACTGCCACGAGTTAAAAGAGCACAAACCCATTTCCCTACAGTTCCCTTCTGGTGCTGAGATACAGCAGAGAGTGAGTCATTTATGAGAAAACATTTACTTTAAGTGAAAACTTTATTATTTATAACACGAATGATCTGAACTCCAACATTTGCATTTTACAGTATACTGGGTCTCGGAAATTGGGTTTTTTGGGGGGGGGGGGGAAGGGGGGGATCCTCCCCCCCCCCACATACAATGACTTCTGAGGCTCTTTTTTTTTTTTTTTTTTTTTTTTTTTCTTCTTGTATGTATTGAGAAAACTGAAGTAGATTCTGTGATATAGACACTAGGCAGCATCTTTTCATCACATGCTCACGAAGCTCTAAAACTGTTTTCATGGACAGACAAAGATCTCACCTTCGTTATCCTCTCTCTCTCTCTCAGGTACAGTGTGTGTTTTCCCATACAGGTACAGTCGTGCTAATAGATTTTGTAACCAGTTCAAGTCGAACTATGACCAAATACTTTTGATTTCACACAATCATGCTGATAAGGTTTGTTTAGTCATTCTGCAATCCTGCAAGCTGAACCACTGTAGTAAAAGCACTCTTAGCTCACATTTGCACAACATCCTTTTGTTCATTTGTAACTAACATAAAAACTCATGGTTACATGTTATAACTTCTATTTCTATTCAGTAATCATAGGATTTAAGTAGCTTTGACCATCAAGCTGTAGTTCCGCCAAAGTCTGTTCGTGAATGATTTCACTTCTTATTAAGAGACAGCTTATTTACATAATTTGTAGAAAAAATATCAAATCAATCCAATTACTAATTTTTGAGTGTTTGAGTTGTGAGGCCAGGAAGGGGGCACTGTAAAGGCGGGCGCACGGTGCGATTTTTGCTGTCGTACGAACTTGCAGGCGATTGTTTTCTCTCGGGAGAAAATCGCAGATTCTCGCATGGTCGCAGCTTGTACCGTGTGAGAAGAATTATGGGGCCGATCCGAGAACGAGTTATGAGCACCTCCCGATAATTTTCAAACATGTAAAAAAAAAAATCGGATGCTGTCGGTTTAAAATTTGTGGTGTATGTGCGGTTGAACGAGACGATTTAGCGATCCATCTGAAGTTGACCAATCAGAAGATGACAAAAACCATAGTCTATAATAATTTTAGTTTAATTATACAGTTCTATTTTTTATTTTGTTATTCCGAATGTGCCAAATTTGCCGTTTAGCTTTATGAATGAATATGCCTGTTGTATTTCCGGCAAAACGAGCAGAAATTCAGAAATGGCCTACTCCCTTGAGCTCTTTATGAAGAACAGAAAGTCCATGCTTTTCTCTGCTTTTCAGCCATTCTCTTTGCCATGTCCTTTGTCTTCGTTTTTTTTTTTTTTACGTCACAAGCCGCCTGCTACAAAGAAAACTATTTCGTCCTCAGACTCCATATTTTTTTGAATGGCGCGAAATGTAATGCTTACTTCAGAGTTTGTAAAATCGTAGTAAATTCGTGTCGTGTGTGACTGCCTCCGTACGATTTTCGGATAAACTCAATCGTGACATGTGCCAGAGCTCACGACGTTCCGACCTTCAGAATCGCACTGTGTACGCCCGCCTTAAGGGTGGTTTCGCCTACAGTGGTTCAGGCTGTAGGATTGCCGAAGCTCAAAGAAACATTTATCAGCATGATGGTATAAAACTGTAAATTTCTCCACCACACAAAATGACAATTAGCAGACCCTGACTACACAGATTTGATTTGATCACAATCAGCCCTTCGTGCCATCAGGTATTCCCAATGGCCTTTGTTTCGAAGACAAGCTGGGGACAGAGAGAGCAGAAGTCAGCCCTACAGCAATAATGGGATATTGACACTAGGGGCCAAGGTCAGAGACGGTAAAAGAGGAACCTTAAAGCAGCACCATGTAACTTTTGGCGTTCTAGCGGTTAATAAACAGAACTGCACACATCCCGCGGAAGAGCATTCCAACCGGAGCTACTTCTCTAAGTTCTCCGCAGCGGTGAGGACCCGACAAGGCTACAATAGTCCAAATATAAGTATTATTATAAGTGTACCGTAGTGATTCGGAAGATGAATTCATGATGTACTCGCTCATTATACATTTTGCAAATTTTGAACACAGAAAAAGTTACAAGGTGCTGTTTTAAAGAAGTTGCTCTTAATATTAAAGCAGGTCACAGTTATCGTGCATATGCAAGATGAATTGAAAGATCTTTTGAAGATGACTAGTGCAATTGTCTGCAAAAGGCATGAAACAACTAATGTTTCACAAAAAATAAATAGATATCATCATTTGTGATGATCAAAACCAGGGGGGGGGGGGGGGGGGGTTGGGAGGGGGGGGGGGGGGGGGGGGGGGTGAAGAACTTGGTCAGACATATTAGGAAACATTTCTGTCAGACAAATTAATGGTGTTGAAAGGGCAGCTACATATAAGCTAGGCCTACTGTTGAGTAGCAAACAGGTTTTTGAAGCTGCAGGTGTCTGGAGTTCCAAGAACCTCTTGATGTAGGACCCACCAGAAGCTGACAGTTGTGCATAAAGCTGAATTTCAGGCCCCTCAACCAAATCTCACCAAGAGAAGTGTTTTCAGTGGGCTCAGAAACGCTGATTTCCAAACAGTTTTATTCACGGACGAATGCTGCGCACACTCAGTAGTCCAGAAGGATGGAGCTCTGGATGGTTGGTGAAAGGCCACCCTTTTCCAACAAGACTGCAACGTCAGCAAAGAAGCAGCGGGTGATGATTTGTGCTGCGGGAATATTGGGAAGTGAGATGAAAAGTCCCTTTAGAGTCTCTGAGGGTGTCAACATGATCTCTGCTAGATATGTAGAGTGGCAATTTTCTGCTATGGTGTAATAAAAAAAATAATGCCTTCTGAAAGACAATGATTTTCATGAAGGACAATGTAACATCCAATGCTGCAAAGAATATTATTGACTCCCTGGTTGCTATAGGCCTAAAAAAAATCATGGTGAGGCCACTATCACCCCCTGACCTCAATCTTATTGAAAACCTGTGACATCCTTAAAAGAAAGCTCTATGAGGGTGGATGGCAGTATACCTCAAAACAGTAGCTCTGGGAGGCAATACTGGCATCCTCAAATGAAATACAGGCAGAAACTTTTCAGAATATCAATAAAGCTGTTGTCATTATCAGTTCATTTTACATATAATAACATCCACATTGTAATATGATTGTTGAGAATACACAATAAACAATTGTTTGTTTCAGGGTTTTTTTGACAGCTTTTAGGGTGTATTCAGGCACGGTTGCCTTGAACCGAGCCCAAGCGCGATTATCCCCCCTCCCCACTCACCGGCTGGCCTGCACTCACACTTGCACTAAACACTCCGGGCCGGAGCACGCTTACGTCATTTATGAGATAACGGAGAAAACCACTTTCACTAATATTCTACCGAATAATTAATAATAATTAATTTATAATTTATGCCGTGCATTGATTTTCACTTGTATGTATCAGAAACCATTGTGCCGTCCATTGAAAAAGAAGGTAAAAACACCAACTGGAATTGTTTGGCTGAGACATTTATGAGAAACGTTGTTTTGCGTACAGATGTCTATTGTCTACTAAATTAATAAATGTAATATATGGTTTAAGTACAAAAGTGTAACTGAAAAAAAAAGCACTGACAGATGCCATTTAATTTAAACATTTTATTTGGTCTTAAAGTTTACAATCAGTATACAATGAAACAACGCTATATAAATACCTGAGAATATTGAAGTAGATATTTTAACAGAATAAAACATTTTCAGTATGAATATGTTCACTAACATATGGTCCAATGCAAAATATGTCTAATTAAAATGCACAAACACTTGCAGTCCAGAACTGTTAAGGCAGCAACATATTGACAGAATCATTTTCATTTAACTAAAACCAAAAATGCTCTCGTTTCCATGTTTCAAGATCTCATCTGTTATACAACAAGAATGAAGTGCATAAGGCAAGAATATAACAGCACAAGTGTATTTTGCATCAGAAAGCTGTAAAAATTCAGCAAATTTCCAAAGTGGAGAGGCAAGGCAAATTTATTAATATAGCACATTTCATATGTTCACGTTTCAGGTGTTTAAAAGCAATTTACATAAAAGTGATCAAAAGTAATCAAACAGTACAAAATATAAAACTAGTTATTAAAGCTGCAATATAACATTTGATAAGAATTTGCAGCATAGCACTTGCGGAGGAACAAAGTTTTGGTAATTATGTGCATTGTGCTTTGGCTCCGTTATTATGCGCGGATGAATCTGATGGTTTGAGCTGCATCACAGAAGCACATTTACACCATACATTAAAAAAAAATAAATGAAAAGCTATCACATCACAATTACGACAAAGTTGAAATTATGACATAAAAGGTCACCAAAAGTATGACTAAGTCAAAATTGACAAAAAAAATTTAAGTAATTAATTTTTTTTCAGTAATACGACTTGGTCAGTTCTCTTATAGCTAAATTTCTTCTGCTTATCTCCAGTTTTGACTTATAAATTCATTTTTAACTCATAGTTTCAACTTTTTTATCCTCATAATATTACTTACCAATGCATGATTTTATTTATTTTTTTTAATGTGGGGAAAAGCCGCACTACAATATTGCGACCTTGGTTAAAGGGATCCCTTTATCAGTCGCGAAATTGACACTAATGACATCAAAACATCAAACACTCCTAAAATCAAATAAATAAATAAATAAAAACGAATGAAAGACAAATATTACAAAAAAAAAAAAGTCAGACCGGGTTAAGTCCAGTAACATGTTGTTTTGACTTAACACAGTAGGCTATTTAAAGGCAAGAAGATCAGCGTAGCATAGACTGGAAATGTTACCAACATAAACATTGATTTACGAACCTTGTCAATGAACAGCAAATGTGATGTTATGCAAATGAAGCATATTTCTAGAAAGCCAAACAACATAGATTTGTGTTTTACTATGGGTACTGTCGTTTGTTTGAAAACTTTTTTCGGTTCAAGGTTCATTTGTTGTGGCTTCAAGGTACTATAGCATAGCCAATTGCATATTGTGATCGCCTGACCTTCTTGCCGTAATTTACAGATATGAAACACACACAGAAAAATAATGGTTCAGTATTCAGTTTCCCAACAAAATCCATCCCAGCAGCTGTAAAGCAATTATTATAGGCTCTCCCTAGTGACTTAGTGATGAGCGGAGTGCCTTGCGAGCTTACAATAATTTAAAAACATTTTGGGGATTCTGCTTGAATTTGCCCAAAATCATATATGACCAAGTCACTCTAGACTGCTAGGTAGCCTTAAAGTGTGTAGTAACATCCTCACTGCGGCAGCAACAATGAAAGCATCTATTTCCTCCTCTGACTCCTTGTTTAAGGAGAAAGCTCATGCAGTTGCTGCCGGAGCGCCAAGCTGCACATCTGTGTCATTCACCTGCTTTAGCTGCTTCATCACGATCATCAGCAGTTACTGATTTATAACGTGAGCCAGGGCTCACAACCTCAAGAGCGTCTGAACCCACGCCGCGTTCACCTGACTTAAGGCAGCTTGAGATCTTTTTTCTAAAGATAATTACAATAAAAAGTATAACCAGTATTATGGTTAACAGAGTGCCAACCAGGATCCAAAGCCATGATTTCTCGACACTGTCTGGTCTGGTTTCTTCTTGGATTTCTTGATCAATGGTTTCGTTTCCTTTTTCTGTTGTTGGTTCTGCAACAAAAAAGTCTGAGAGAAAACAACATTACTGCACTGCGACAAAGACAACAGATCCCTATCATTTATATACAGCAGCTTTTAGGGTGTATTCAGGCACGGTTGCCTTGAACCGAGCCCGAGTATCCCCCGGAGTACCGCACGGCTACGCACCGATTATACCCCCTTTCCCCTGCTGGCCTAGACACTCACACTTGCACCACACCAAATTTCTCCATAGTATCACGTCACCTAAACATCCAGGCCGGGAGAGCAACGCTAGTCCTGTACGAGATAACGGAGAAAACCACTTTCACTAATATTCTACGAATAATAATAATAATAATTTAAATAATTTATGCCAGGCATTGATTTCACTTGTATGTATCAGAAAAAGTATTACGGAGGCAGGGGAGTTAATGAACTAATTTGCAGCTTTACTCGCAAACTATATTTCCTGTTCATCAATAAGGTAAGAACCAGAGCCATTATAAACATAAATATACTTGATTGAATTAAATTAATTGAAAAGTGTAGTGTAGTAGTAGTAATAGAATGTGTTTGCGATCGTAATGATGACAGTAGCACACACAAAATAGTATCTGTGCCGTGCTCCGGCGCAGTTAGCGCTCACACTGCATGCGTACCGCGCCCAGAGCCCAACCGAACCGTGCCCTGGCCCACCTCTTCCAACTGGGCCAGGGCCGGCTAAACGAACGGCGCTCGCTCACACTAGTCAAACGAACCGAGCTTTGGGGGTCAAACACACTCGAGCATGGTTCAAAATGCCTAGTGTGAGTACACCCTTAGACTGAAACATCAATCATACAACTACCATTATAGATTTTAATTCATAGAGCTTCATTTAGATTAAAAACAGCTATTTTCACACACCGTTGATGATCAGCTCTACAGTCTCCTGTTCATCTGAGGGTGTGATGAGGCAGATGTATTTTCCTGCATCAGCGTGAGTGAGACCAGAGAGTTTGATGGAGAAGTTTCTTCGTTCATACTCCTGAGGGAAAGTTTCAGCTCTGTTCTTGTATCGTGGGTCCTGTGTCTCTAGTGAATTACTGTGTGGAATTAAATCACACACATTTTTGCTGCCATTGTGTCTCCAGCTCACATCAACCTCTTGAAGTTTATGATCATGATCATCTGAAGAACACGTCAGGACAACAGAACCACCGATGAAACCCTCTACTGTGACCTGCAGACACACTGAAATGAGAGAGACTTTAGAAAAGAAAGCCTGTGGCATGAATTTATAGTAAGTGCAGCTAGTGATTTCTGAGAAATACCACTGATAAATGCAATCAACACCAAAATAAACAATTTTGAGAATATTTGCTATCTGTCTGCTCTGTGAGTCTCAATAAAAAGATATTGTTTGTACATAGTGTATATGACTGATCAGACCAAGCACCCGTGGAAATGGCGAGTCAGCGTCGGCACTCGACACTGACTCAGAAAGCACTAGTTTATTAATAAATAATTAAAATATCTTATTTTCCCCCGACACGTTCATAATCACTTTGCCGGTGCTTTGAGGCAATTGCTTTATGCGCGAGCTTGAGCGCGGAATAGGCTCTAGCCTAATACGTCTGCATATAGCCTATATTGAAGTATGGTTAATATATTATTATATTAATCAATTTAATATAATGTGCGACTAGTTGACTAGAAAAATCTTTAGTAGAGGGCAGGCCTACTTAGCACAAGGAAGCTCTCAATTTTTAAAATAAAATGCTATAGCCTAATGACACTACGAAAAGTGCGACAGCTGCAAATCACGTTGTTATTGCACTGCACGAGTTATGCATGCGTAAGGAGTCAAATGTTGTTGTTTTTTTCACCCTAATTAGATTATGAAGAATGATTTGTTGATCTTGTTTTCCCTTTAATACATACCTTCCGCAATATATTTTTCAATTACTTTCAAAAAGTGGTAGGGACAATATCGACCCTGGCAAAAAGTGGTGGGGACATGTCCCACCCCTCCCACCCGCAAATTACGCCTATGAATGGTATAGAGAATGAGAATGTGTCGACACGGAGCAATGCATTCTGGAAATTTTGTCATGAAATCATCAATTGCCATAGTCCTTCTCACTGTCGGCATGAAAAATGTGTGCTTTTTCTGTACTAGAAAGCTGAAAAAGCAAAGGTATTTCATGCAGACATTGATAAGAGCTATAGCAATTGATGATACAGTAAGCCTTAACCATTCCAACGTGACCTTAAACCTATAAACATAAAATAGTATAAAATGTCTACATTCACTACGGAACTCGATGAAAATTAAACTCAGTGAGGTAAACAACTTAAATAAAATGTGACTTTATAATTGATCTCTGTAGATTTATTATATTATAATAATATACACTGTTTTGCGTTGAACTGCAAGTGCTTACACCACAAACAAAGTAGTGGTGTAAGCAGCTTGCTGATAGTTTGTATGGGTTAAGCTCATTCAATTATATGACTGCACTCTTCTGCATCCTTGTTTGGCATCTCTAACAGTAAGGAATCTTCAACTTGGCTAATTCAAGTGTGAAGTTATTTATGTTGAAAGCACCACAATATACACATTGTTTCAAAGCAGCTTTATAGTAAGTTATTCTGTTACCTCTATAATGGCTTAATTCTTTAACACTGAGCAGTTTTACTGGGCAATATGACGATATATAATAATGATAAATGATCCACTGTTTGAGATCTAGCTATATTGTATTTATTCTTCCCTTAAGAAATGTAACAATGGTTTTACTACAAATAAAACCAAAAGTACATGGTTACTATAGTTAAACTATGGTAATTACAAATCAACCATTGTTTTGCTACATTAAACACAGTTTAACCATGGTACTTGTAGTAAAACTGTGGGTTATACAAATGGTAATCATTACACTAAAAAAAACATGTTACTACACTTTTACTATAATAAAACGATGGTTAATTTTCATAAGGGCTTTAGAAGTTATATCAGTACCACTTTTGTAAAGGAGACAGAATACTATGTGATGAATATTTGCAGTGTCTCAGACACACAAGTGAGTATTTATTTTTTTTAAAGATATTTACACATTAGTCAGTTTTATTCTCAGTGTACATAAGCTCTTTTTTTAAAAATTATTCATATGAAATGGTAGGCTTTTTCTGGGCTGATTTGTGTTTGTTTACACTGTACATGTGTGCTCCTGAGCGTGTCCACAAAATGGCGATCTTCGCTTTATTTTTTTTATTTCCTCTATTTGTGATTGATGTAATTATGAAAACAATGTTTGTGTTACATGTTTATGAATCTAGGGGAAGCACAGTGAAGGGAGGGGTGTGTTTCTTTAGGTGATTACAAGTATCAGCAGTGTTTCTCAGAAATCAAGAAGAGGAAAGATTCAAGAAATACAATAGTCGTAGATAATGTTGTCCCAGGTCCTCAGATCGAACACGAACCTTGAATGAGTTATGTATTTTTTTAAAAGATATTTAACAATACATCAGTGCTACTATGATCCTCAAGAGGACGCCTAAATAAGCTCTTTTGTAAACGCTATATCATATGAAAAGGGAGTGGAGTAAACGTAGGCTTTTTCTGGGCTGATTTGTGTTTGTTTACACTGTACATGTGTGCTCCTGAGCGTGTCCACAAAATGGCGATCTTCGCTTTATTTTTTTTATTTCCTCTATTTGTGATTGATGTAATTATGAAAACAATGTTTGTGTTACATGTTTATGAATCTAGGGGAAGCACAGTGAAGGGAGGGGTGTGTTTCTTTAGGTGATTACAAGTATCAGCAGTGTTTCTCAGAAATCACTTACTGCACCTTTAAAGGGGTCATATGATGTTGCTAAAAAGAACATATGTAATTAAATGTGTTTATGCGGTTTAAAGTAAAAAAAACAATTATTTTCCACATACTGTACATATTGTTTCTCCTCTATGCCATGCCTTTCTGAATTGCGTAGATGTTTACAAAGGCCATCGTCTGAAAGCGGAGGTGTGCGTGATGGCAAGTATCAGGTGCGTGTGATGGCGTAATACCTTAAAAGCGTGAATTGTGGTCTACTATGTGATCGGAAATGTTAACGCCCCTCACCAATTGTGATGATGCACCGTCAGGCTGAGTCGACGATTCAAAAAACAGAAAAACCCATTATAAACGGAGGCATTCGTAGCATCCAGTGGGAGACATAATATGGATATCTTTTACGTGTTGCGTTGCGTATCGTGCCGCTTAAACATAAAACCATGTCGCATTTGTGATCGGAGAAATGACAAAAAAAAAGCGCTACTCTACACTGCCCAAAAAAAACACGCTTTAAATATATAAAATATAAAAAAAACAATTTAAATATAAAAAACGTACTTACAGACTGTGAGTCAGAACAGCCGGCATTGTAGTCTAACGTTACTCTACCAGGATCAGGAAACAGTCCTCCATAAAATGTGCTGCACACATATGAATATTTGGGTTAAACTGTTCTGGAACAGTGCTGTAAACAGATTAACTACTGATTTCTAGTTGTCCTCTTTTGGAAGACCAAACAAGTAGTTTCGCTTTCACAACGAAACAGTGTCACAAACGGAGGCTCGAGGAGCAGAGGCGAGGGCTTAAGAGTGAGAAACGTTCGGAGGAGGGTAGAGGGCGCGGCTGGTGGATTCGATGAAGGAGCGTCCGGAGGGTTTGCGGCAACCACATGTGACGACCCCGGGCTGGACTCTGCTTCGCCCACGGTGAAAGGCGATCCGGCAATCGACAGCGCAAAGTACTTCCTCAGCGACCCACACGGATCAGCTCCAGGCATCACGAAGCGGATATCGTCCTCTTTTGGAAGGCCAAACAAAGTAGTTTCGCTTTCACAATGAAGCACACAGCGTCTTCACGACATGGCGGCAGCAAAAAATACTACAGCGAGAATAAAAGTTACGCCTTCTTTCTTTGCGTGAACAAATCTGGCGGCGTTATGCAAATCTTCAGAGCTACGTAGGAGGTAGGCGTGGCTGACTCTTAATTTTTATCAAAAAAAAAAGAATATCTTTTTGGATTTGAGACTTTAGTCTTTGCAACTTTACAGATCTTCTTTATGCACCAAGAGCTTGTAACACTCCAAAGAGAAAGGAAAACGTGAAATTGCATCTTGTGACCCCTTTTAAGTGTGTTGTTCAGATGCTTACCTTTATTTATCAGCACTGCAAATACACAGATGAAGCTGCAGCTGCAAGAACAGAAATAAACAATATCCTATTAAATACTGTAACTCAACTGGGTTTTATTTCCACATAACACAAACGCAATAAGATACTCCATATGACAATGCTAATTGCTAATGCTAATGGGAACATACATAAAAATGTAGGTTATTCCCCCACAGATAAACCTGATAATCATAAATCAACCACTTCATGTTTTATGTATTAATGATGTTAAAGTTTTCTTAACTAAAAGGTTTCCATTTTTAATTATATTTCAATAAAGCATGTGCAAACCACAACACAACAGAAACAAACCAAAATACGAAGACGCGTTTATACCTGATCATCGTGGTGCCCCAATATTATCAATATGTTTTATTTTAATATATTGCATTTAAATATGTCTTAAATTAAGATTAAATACTCTTTTCTTTTCAAATAACAGAGTATCATACACGCTTCCGCATCAGTATGCCATGCGTGCTCCGGATGACATCAGACGTAAGTGACGTCAACAGTAACCACGTGAACGACATGAAACACGCTCCAGAGATTTCTTCTTCTGAGAAATATGAGGTTCCATTTGTGTCAAAAATGAGCCGACTGCTTTGTGTTTTGTACTATACATTTGTCTTTGTCTACAGTCATTGCCTACTTGTTCAGGTAAATCAGTATATGTAGGTGTGTATGTTGTCTGTTGCGTGTATTAATCTGTCGGTCATGCATGCTTTTCCTGTCAGTAATTACTGTAGTCCTTTATGGCGTTTGTTCTGTCATCTTGTTGTGTCGTACTAACTGTCATCTTGTTCTGGTACGTATTGTCGTTCTTGTTTCTGTCGTCGGTTCTGTAGTCCTTATTGTCGTCTTGTTCTGCGTCTCTAAACTGTCGTTCCTGTTCTGTCGTCTTGTATGTCGTTCACTAACTGTGTAGGGTTGTGTCGTCCAAACTTCGTCTTGTTCGTCGCCTTATTGTCGTCTTGTTCTGTCGTCCTAACTGTCGTCTTATTCTGTCGTCTTGTTCTGTCGTCCTAACTGTCGTCTTGTTCTGTCGTCCTAACTGTCGTCTTGTTCTGTCGTCCTTATTGTCGTCTTGTTCTGTCATCCTAACTGTCGTCCTGTTCTGTCGTCCTGTTCTGTCGTCCTAACTGTCGTCTTTTTCTGTCGTCTTAACTGTCGTCTTGTTCTGTCGTCTTTACTGTCGTCTTGTTCTGTTGTCTTTACTGTCGTCTTGTTCTGTCATCCTTATTGTCGTCTTGTTCTGTCATCTTGTTCTGTCGTCCTAACTGTCATCTTATTCTGTCGTCCTAACTGTCGTCTTGTTCTGTCGTCTAACTGTCGTCCTGTTCTGTAGTTCTGTTCTCGTCGTCTAACTGTCTTCTTGTTCTGTCGTCCTGTTCTGTCTTCCTTACTGTAGTCTTGTTCTGTTGTCCTTACAGTCATCTTGTTCTGTCATCCTTACTCTCGTCTTTACTGTCTTCCTAACTGTCATCTTATTCTGTCGTCCTAACTGTCGTCTTGTTCTGTGGTTAGTTTCACATTTCATATTCGACTAGGCTGCTTTAGGGACCGTCTGCAAATTTACCTCACAGTACAAAATTAAGTATAATAATTAATTAAAATTAATGTTTAGAAAAATAAAAAAAACTAATGTAATTCACCAAAAAAGGCTTTTTCATGTTCCAAAGGTTGTAGTATGTTCCTAGATACTGACATGCGATATTTTGGCATTATCTCTCGTCATATAGGCCTATGTACAGTACACAATTATCTTCATAAAAATTACTGTACGCAGTTTTTTTGTAGGTTTTAGTACATTTGCAGTTACAAGACTGACTTACTACAGGTGAAATTTTGCCAATACCTCCTTTACTGTATGTACAGTACAAAAATATTTTTAGAAAAAATATAGTAATTTATCAATAGTTTTTTTTTATGTTCCAAAGGTTGTAGTACATTCCTAGTTATGAGACTGGCTTACTACAGGTGATATTTTGTCAATATCTCCTTTACTGTATGTACAGTACACAAATACATATATTTTTTTAAATTACTGTAATTTATCAAAAGGGTTTGTTTATGTTACAAAGGTTGTAGTACACTCTTAGTTACAAGACTGACTTACTACAAGTGAACGTTTGCCAATATCTCCCTTACTGTATGTACAGTACACAAATATTCTTAGAAAAAAAACCTACTGTAATTTACCAAAAGGGTTTGTTCATGTTTTAATGCTTGTAATACAGTCCTTGTTACAAGACTGACTTACTACAGGTGAGATTTTCCAGTATCTCTTTTACTGTATGTACAGTGCACAAATATTTTTAGAAAAAGGTTGTAGTGTTTTCTTATTTACAAGACTGACTTACTACAGGTGAGAGTTTCCAATATCTCCATTACTGTATGTACAGTACACAGAATTTTTTAAAAAACCTCAGTTATCCACCCAAGAGGGTTTATCATGTCCAAAGGGTGTCTTATATTTAGGAGTTTTGCCCACTAGAAGTTTACCAATAGGTTTTTTTTTTGTTTGGTTCATTTTCCAAAAGGTTGTTACTACAGTATGTTTATGAAAATAATTGTGTGTACTGTACATATATGACGGGGAGGTATTGGCAAAAGCTCACACATAGTAAGTCAGTTTGTATTAGGAAACTATACTATAACCTTTGGAACATGAAAAAGCCTTTTTTGGTGAATTACAGTAGTTTTTTCTAAACATATTTGTGCACTGTACGTCCAGTAAAGCAGGTATTGGCAAAATTTCACCTGTAATAAGTCAGTCTTCTACAACCTACAACCTTTGGAACATGAAGAAAAAAAAATACAGTAGCCTAATTTTTCATGAAAATATTTGTGTACTGTACAGACTGTAAGGGAGATGTTGGAAGTATTGTCTAAGGCGAGACATTGGCAAAATATATTTAGTCAGTTTGCCCACTAGGCATTTACTGTAGTCCGGTGAACATTAATTTGAATGAATTATTGTACTTCGTTTTGTACTGTGAGGTGAATTTGCAGACGGTTCCTAAAGCAGCCTAGTCAAATATGAAATGTGAAACTAACTTTACTAAGCTGATTAAGGTATTGATGACAGAACAAGACGACAGTTAGGACGACAGAATAAGACGACAGTTAGGACGACAGAAAAGGACGACAGAACAAGACGACAGTTAGGACGACAGAACAAGACGACAGTTAGGACGACAGAACAGGACAACAGAACAGGACGACAGTTAGGACGACAGAACAAGACGACAGTTAGGACGACAGAACAAAGACGACCAGGAGACCAGAACAAGATGACAGTTAGGACGACCGAACAAGACGACAGTTAGGACGACAGAACAAGACGACAGTTAGGACGACAGAACAGGACGACAGTTAGGACGACAGAACAAGATGACAGTTAGGCGGAGCCGAACAAGACGACAGTTAAGACGAAAGAACAAGACGACAGTTAGGACGAAAGAACAAGACGACAGAACAAGACGACAGTTAGGACGACAGAACAAGACGACAGTTAGGACGACAGAACAGGACGACAGTTAGGACGACAGAACAAGACGACAGTTAGGACGACAGAACAAGACGACAGTTAGGACGACATGCAGAACAAGACGACCCGACAACAAGACGACAGTTAGGACGACAGAACAAGACGACAGTTAGGACGACAGAACAGGACGACAGAACAAAACGACAATAAGGACGACAGTAATTAAATGACAGAGAAAAAGCAGGCAGGACGACAGATTAAGACGACGTCAACAGACAACATACATGCCTACATATACTGATTTACCTGAACAAGTAGGCAATGACTGTAGACAAAGACAAATGTATAGTACAAAACACAAAGCAGTCGACTCATTTTTGACACAAATGGAACCCCATACTGAGACAGCCAGGAAGATGGCGGATCGGGTGCATCACATGTTGTGAGCTCTTGAGAACTGTCCCAGATTTTTACGTTACACTATCCAATCATTATAATGTGTTCCTTTTGAAGTAACATATATCAATAACCTGAAAAACAAAAGAAAAGAAGGTGCACCATGTCTACGAAAAAGAATCTAGCTTTATCCCGCAGTAATGAGGCAGTTGGCGGCCATGAGTATGCTACAAGGATGGAAGTTTCCACCGAGAATACTAAAAGAAAAGATCCTTTCTCGCCGGTAAAGAACGCACCAACAATTAAAAGGAAAGGATACGGGGACCGAAGGGAAAGAAGGAATGAATGCAGTCTTAGAAGCAATAAAGCAGCTAACGGATAAGGTGGACACACTACCTAATACCTACTCGGCTACAACAGAATTCCATCATGTTAACCAACATAGCCAAGGCAGTCGAGTTCAATGCGGCCGAAATCAATGACTGCAAAACTCAGTTTACAGTCTTCGGTCCGCGAAGTATCGGCTTTAAAGAAAGATAACGAGGAGTTGATGGAGCGTGTCTTGGAGCTGGAGCGATACAAACGCCGATGGAATCTGAGGATTCGTGGTCTAAAGGAAAAGGATGGTGAAGACATACGAGAGGCCGTTGTTCAGTTACTGGTGAAAATCTCCCCATCATGGTCCTCGTACATCAACCATATCGTGGACTCGGTTCATCGAATAGGTAGACGTGAAGAAAATAAAACAAGGCATGTCATCATTCAGTTTACTCAGAGAATACACCGAGATGCACTGTGGAGAATGACAAAGGACCACGTGATCTGCAAAGAGCTTCGTATCAGCTTCATCGAAGACCTCTGCAAAGCCGACAGGGAGACCCGAGCTGCACTGTGGCCCAAGATAAAAGAAGCTAGAGATGCAGGAAAGCGTGCGTACTTCCGAGGAGGTGTTGGGTATATAAACGGACAAAGAATCACTTAGGAGCACATAAGGTATATGAACAAAGGCCTTAGTATTTAAAGCTTGAAATGGCCTTTTGATTTATAGGATTGTTTGGATGGTCTTTTTGCACTGAATGCAGTTTGAAGGGACAGTGCCTGTTTGGGCTTTTGTTTCTCAATTTTTCCAAAGTATAATTGGTTGGACTTAATAATATTTGTTGGCAGTTGCCAATTTTGTTTATGAATAATTCAGTTTTTTCTTGTATTTCACTTAATGTTAGGGGCTTAAGAGAGAACACTAAGAGAAAGTCATTATTTCTGTTTTGCAAGGGCAAAAAAGCACACTTTATTTTGTTGCAGGAAACACACTCCAAACCAGAAGATGAAAGATTTTGGGTAAATCAATGGGGAGACAAAATCCTTTTTGATCATGGGTCCACTAGATCAGCAGGTGTGGCTGTTTTGTTTTGTAATCCACCCGGTAAATTAGTGACATCTAGATTCAGCAATAATGGTCACTGGATAATCTGTGTCTTGAAAATGGATGACCATCATTTTATTATGGTCAATGTTTATGGTTTTAATAATGTAATTCAAAACAGACAGTTGATTTCAGATGTTTCCAGTGTCATTGTAAACCTTAAACTCATTTATCCGACTGCTAGTATAATTATGGGTGGTGATTTTAACATGCTCAGTGATGAATGCCTTGATAGATATCCCTCCAGACGTAGCCATAGTTCTTCTTATAACCCTGTTTTAACTGATTTTTGTCGCACTCACAATTTATTGGATCCTTGGCGCTTTAAATATCCTAACATGAAACAATATTCTTGGTTTAATCCAAATAATGTAGTAAAGTCAAGAATAGATTTTTGGTTAATTTCAGTTTCAATTATTCATTTTGTCAGTGATTGCTCTGTCAGCAGCTCCTCTTACAGATCATTCTGTTATTAAGTTGATTTTTAAACCTCCTGGTGTTAGCCGACAAAATAAAGGGTATTGGAAATTCAATTCAAATTTATTAAAATGCCAGTCATTTAATGAGGGTATTAGGGTCATAGTCTCTAATGTGATGTCTGATGAATCAATAGTGTCCTATATCTCCAAATGGGAATTTCTTAAATTTAAAATGAGGGAATATTCAATTAATTTTGGTAAAACACTAAATAGAAGTAAAAGATTATCTGAATTTAATATTATTAAAGAAATAAATGTATATTATAATAAAACATCACCTACTGATAATGAAAAACAGAAACTACAAAGTCTTCAAAACAAACTCGATGAAATCTACCTATCAGGTCTAGGGCTAAATGGATCGAGGAGGGGGAAAGGAGTACTTCATATTTCTGTCGGATAGAAAAAAGAAGGCAAGAGAGACTTTCAATTAAAACTTTATTGATCCAGGACCAGGTAATTACTGATCAAGCTTCAATCACTAAGGAAGTTGTTTCTTTTTACAGTAACCTATATTCCTCAACCTTTTCTCTGGACGATACAACATCCTTTTTTGACCTTATTAAATATTTTATTCCCCATATAGATGATGATTTTGTAGCACTGTGTGATGCAGATATTACATCTGAGGAATTGGATAAAGCAGTAGGTAGCTTATCTTTAGACAAATCTCCAGGGTGTGACGGCCTTACTGCAAACTTTTATAAACACTTTTGGAGCATACTAAAATAACCTTTTATGCTTATGTTAAAAGAAGCAACAGAAAATGACATTTCCGTCCACCATGAAACAAGGTATAATAACTTTAGTCCCTAAACCGGATAAAGACCCCAACATTTTAGATAACTTTAGACCAATTACATTATTAAACACTGATTACAAAATTGTAACCCTTATATATGCTAATAGATTAAAAATGTTTCTACACAAAATTATAAGCGAATCTCAATCTGGCTTTATGAAGGGAAGATCTATACACAATAATATTCGGTTAGTGCTTGATCTTTTAGATTACAGACATCTAATAGAAGACGATGGTTTTACTCTCTTCATTGACTTTTATAAGGCATTTGATTCAATTGAACATCCCTTTATTTTTGATTGTTTAAAATTGTCTGGTTTTGGAGATAAATTTCGAAACATTATAAAATATCTGTATGAAAATTCTAATAGTTCTATTTCCTTGCCAGGAGGTACATCACCCAGATTTTCCATCAATTGTGGTATAAAACAGGGTTGTCCTATTTCCCCATTTCTTTTTATTATAACCACAGAACTACTTTCCATCTTTATCAAAAACTCAACAATAGCCCCATTAGAGGTACTTGGCCAGACAGTAATCATCAGTCAATTTGCAGATGATACTGCCTTTTTTATGAAGCAATTATCAGAAGTCCCCAAAATACTACAACCCCAAAATACTACAATTCACATTTTTTCCAAAGCCTCTGGTTTAAAAATAAATTTGAACAAGTGTGATTTAATGCCAATCCATCAATGTCAATTAACCGAGGCTTATAACATCCCTATAAAATCGAAAGTTAAATATGTAGGTATGCTTATCTCAAAAGATTCCACTGAAAACTAATTTATGAATGTGTGGGATATAATAGATAAATGTCAAATTAAACTAAACTCTTGATTATTGCGAGATATAAGTTTATTAGGTAGAATATTTTTGACTAAGATGGAAAGCATTTCACGATTAATCTATCCAGCATATACAATTGCTATTTCAAATAGAGCTATTAAAAAAATAAATCAGATTAACTTTGGTTACATCTGGAAAAAGAAGACCCATTATATGAAAAAGTAGAGATGATAAAACAATATAAAGAGGGAGGTTTACAAGCTATTGATTTTGATTCTATAAATGGGACCCTTAAAATTAATTGGTTGAAATCCATTTTAAACAATAACAATTTTTGGTTTCATATTCCCAGAGAGTTATTCAAGAAATTAGGAGGAATAGAGTTTCTACTAAGATGTGATTTCACTGCTCAACGTCTCCCAGTTAAATTATCCCAGTTTCACCAACAGGTCTTGTTAAGTTGCAGTCGGGCTAAATTTGAATCTGTTATTAAAGCTATCCCTAACTCTATTATTTGTCTAATCAAAGAAACTCTCTTTTATTCGAACCCCATGACCTTGTGTTTACCTCCACTGTTAATTGAAGGTTGTGAATTTAAAGAAGGTCAAACTTTCAAACAAAATATGCGAAAATATGTGTAAACAACATTTGTCTCGGTTACGTGTGGTAACCCTCGTTCCCTGAGGAGGGAACGGAGACGTCACGTCGGATTACCGACGAAATTGGGATCTCGCTTAGAGGGACCAATCTACTTCGAGTGTAAACTAAACAAGCCAATGCACATTGGCATGCGATTATTGCATCCAGCTGCTGTTGATCACAGCGTGAGTATAGGTAGGCAGCAGGTGCAGCGCATATTCAGGTATTCGCTGAGGAACCGAGCCGGTGACCCGGCCACTCAGCGGTGGTACAGGAGCTGTGGCGACGGGAAGTGACGTCTCCGTTCCCTCCTTCAGAGAACGAGGGTTACATACGTAACCGAGACGTTACCTTTCAGTCGGACACTCTCGATGTCACGTCGGATGACCGACGAAATTGAGATCCTACCAAAGG
>JADLZN010002091.1:0-56670 GCA_018155175.1 Sinocyclocheilus anophthalmus | reverse complement strand
CTCTCTGCAGGTCTTTCACTAGGTCCCCCTGTGTGGTTCTGTGATTTTTGCTCACAGTTCTTGTGATTATTTTGACCCCACGGGGTGAGATCTTTCGTGGAGCCCCAGATCGAGGGAGATTTTCAGTGGTCTTGTATGTCTTCCATTTTTCTAATAATTGCTCCCACAGTTGAATTGCTCACACCAAGCTGCTTACCTATTGCAAATTCAGTCTTCCCAGCCTGGTGCAGGACTACAATTTTGTTTCTGGTGTCCTTTAACAGCTCATTGGTCTTGGCCATGGTGGAATTTGGAGTATGACTGTTTGAGGTTGTGGACAGATGCCTTTTATACTGATAACGAGTTCAAACAAATGCCATTAATACAGGTAACCAGTGGAGGACAGAGGAGCCCCTTAAAGAAGAAGTTACAGGTCTGTGAGAGCAGAAATCTTGCTTGTTTGTAGGTGACTCATCAATCCTTATTTTAGACACGGAGAATTTACGCATATAATTCTTTAAAAATCATACAATGTGATTTTTTGGATTTTTTTTTTTTCTCATTTTGTTTCTCATAGTTTAGGTATACCTATGATTAAAATTACAGTCCTCTCTCATCTTTTTAAGTGTGAGAACATTGGCAGCGAATTGGTGGCTGACTAAATCTTTTATCTGCTCCCCACTGTATAAAGTATGAGACCTTAACAGAATGATATATTTGAGCTGGAACGAAACTGGTTTGGCATGTTCTATTCTATATTATATTCTCAATACTGTAGCTTAATCTTCACTAATGACTTCATCCTTTTTATTTTATTTTTATTAAAATCAACATATCAACATCAACACCGACTATATGCGGTGGTTTTGGCTATACTTTTGTCTCGTGCAGCACACTGTCTGAGTAACAAACTATGTACATATTAACAGACGAACTATGTTCATATTTATAATTCCAAACAATCAGAACCGACAGTGCTGTGCAACACTGTTTTGTAGCTTCTCGTTATTGACAAAAAGGGTCTGCTCGGGACGGCCACTTAATGCGGCTGCTTCTCTGGCCACTCGCTGCAGCAGAACTAGACGCGTGCGAGAGTAGAATATACTACGACGGGGGAAAGTCAGAACGCTCAGTCCAGAGCGGCTCAATCGATGGCAGTACTGGCGAAATCGTTCAACTTAGCTGTAGTTCAAAAAAAGGTTGGAAAAAAGCCACTAAAAGGTTCTGAAAATTGCATGAATATACGCTAAATCGCGCGGCCGAGTGCTTGTGGTGTGTGTTTGTGTGTGTGTGTGTGTGTGTGTGTGTGTGTGTGTGTGTGTGTGTGGTGTGGTGTGTGTGTCGTGTGTGGGTGTGTGTGTGTGTGTGTGTGGTACGAGTGAGGACGCTGGTAATGGTCAGGGGGCGGGTGGATTATTTGTCAAGATGGATATTGTGGTCGGCTGCCTATTCAAATAAATGCAATTTATGGGAAACCCTGGAAACTTATGGGAGTCATTGTTTAATAACTTTATTACAGTAAGTTATGTTTCACAAACTAGTTAGGCAACATTACCATTTATGACACCCAAGGCACAAGCTTGAATGGCGCAGGCTGCCGCCGTGTAGAGGGACGTAAAAACTGGTTTGGGGAATAGGTCTCCGTTATCTCTTTTTGGTTTCTTTGGCACAGAATAAAGTATTCTCGTAAGCTTTCATAACTTTAGCAGATGAAGGCCACTTGATGTCAGTGCAGGACGGAGGGCACTACTTTGGTCGTGCATCTTGTACTTTGCAGGGACGCCACATGATCGTGGTATGTTACCTTGGCCACTGGCTATGGCAGGGTCGAGAGAGCCCAACCTCAGATTTCTCAAAAATCTAAATTTGGTTCCGAGATGTAACGAAGGACTTACGTGATTTCGACATCAAGGAGCACAAGGTGTTTAAATTACAGATCAGAATTAGAAATATGGGGGGGGTTTGGGCGAACTAATCGCTTTATATAGTTGAAGGGCTATATGTAAAAATGTCAGTATTACTCAACGATCTATGGTTTTGAGTGTGTTAAACCGCTGTTTACAATTTTACAAAATTAAAAGAAATTCCCACTATGTCGGCTAGGGTTGTCTATAAATCTTGTACGATCGATATTATATGTCAGGTATGGATTTTTAAAAAATGGCCGATTTCGATATTGAGAAAATCATCTGGCTGATGGCCAATGATAATACATGTAAGTAGCAAGTAAAGTGAGGAGACAATGCAGAAAATTCGTGAAACTAAATGAACATTTATTATGCATAAATATTTATTAAAAATTCGCTCAGTTTATACAAATGCTAAACCAATCGTGTTAGCATTTAGTGGGAACAGCCTTTTCCTTTGCTGAAATAAAAATGAACAAAAACAAAAAATAAATAATTATAAAACCTAAACAATTAAAATGTAAACAGAGGTAACACTTAATTGAACAAAATTTAGTGCAGCCTTTCTAACATTCGTAATTAATGAACAAATTAATATTCATAAATTGTCAAAAATAGTACGTGTAATTCCATGTATTTTATGTACAATACACACAGTTTACAGAGCAACAGGATGTTTTAATTATAGTATGGGATAGCTGGTTAATAATAAAGATTTATTTCTCTGATCGGTTTAGTTTTGCTTGTCTGTTTCATTGTAAAAATAATAAAAGCCTGAAGGCGTATAATTACATGCTTGGTTATCAGCATATAGCAGCATTAAGTAAGACCGGAACAAATGAAAAGGTATACTACACGCTAGGGCTGGGCGATATAGCTAAAAAATGTTTCATATCATTTGGTATCGATAATTATTGACATTTTTGTAACCTTTTTTAAAACAAACAGGAATATAATTTTTTTTTTACATTTAACCACTGTATTTTTAATTTGCCCACTTTATTAAGACAAAACAAATATATATAGGCATATATATTATTTTTAACAGTCAAACACAAAATAAAATTTAAACGAATATCTCCTTTCTTATGTTTTATATGCAGATTAAATAAGTCTTAAGGAAACTTTTGACTTGTTTCCCCGTGGCCACAGGAAGGCACAATGAGCAAAATAATGCAGCGCATTAAACTGTCAGTTCAAATAACTGTCTATAAAGACATGCATATTTTTAATGGATGAACATGTATAAAACACATATAATTTTGTAAACTGCATAAAC
Source organism: Sinocyclocheilus anophthalmus (assembly GCA_018155175.1). Lineage (NCBI taxonomy): Eukaryota > Metazoa > Chordata > Actinopteri > Cypriniformes > Cyprinidae > Sinocyclocheilus > Sinocyclocheilus anophthalmus. The sequence goes on along the minus strand of JADLZN010002091.1, from coordinate 53,505 downwards.
AATTATGAACAAAACAGCATCATGTGTTTATGCATTGCTTAGCCTAATACAAAGAGCCAAATCACCGATCTCACAGATTGCGTTTAAAAACAAATGAGACTCAGTGAAATGGAATAAACCTTCCCAAATTCGTGTCGCGTTTTCAGTTTTAACTTTGCATGACTTTCTTTGCATGAGACACGAGTGCAGCAGTCATGTTTTTCCGTCTAAAATGTGCTGAATATGCGCTCTGAATGGCTTGGTTTCGGTTTTAACCTAATCAAGATCTTCTACGCATTGAGCTACTATATTTCTCTAATATTTTGAACAAATAACACGGCAGTGGCGCGTCTCGTGGGCTAGACTAACAAAACATTAAAATAAAAGCTGGTGTGTGGTGAGCGCACTGGCGCTCTTGTCCTGTGGCTGCCGTCGCATCCAGGTGGATGCTGTACACTGGTGTTGGTTGAGGAGAGGTCCCCAACATTATTGTAAAGCGCTTTGGGTGTACAACAATACACAAAGTGCTATATAAAATGGATCATTCAGTCATTCATATTCCCATTATAATACTTGATGCATAGATAAAGGTCTGGGAATTCGCATAAAAAGACATCTTGCTGGAGTTCATTGCTCTCTCATTTTTCTTCTCTTGTAACGTTGCTGTGTGGAGTGCAGCGCACTGTGACAGGAGGCTTCAAGCACATCATTCTGCACCCTAGATATGCATAAGCGCTGCGACTCCATGTTGCTTCAAGTGCACCATTCTGCACCCTGGATGTGCATAAGAGCTTAATTCACATTATCAAAGTTTTGCACAAAGATTATTAGAAGCTTTTATTTTTCTCATGATTTCTATCTTTTCATGAATGTATTTTGTAAGAATACAAATAGTTAACAGAATAAACATGTTTAAATTGTATAATGTGCACCAAAGATTTTTTTTCAAGATATTGTTTCTGCTGCTAAATTATACAGTCAGCTAGTTTAATTTCATAGCTTATATATTTTTATTCAAATGTAGTTTTTCTCTGTAATGAGGAAGTGAGTATTTAGTGGATTGTTTAACAGGGTTTAAAAAAAGAGTGACCATTAGTTCCACAAACACAGTATTGATATTCTGTAGTGGTGTAGAAAAAAAAATAGCACTGGTGTTGGATTGGTATTGGCAGATTCTTAGAATTTGGAATACTCTGTAATCTTACACTGCAAAATAATACCTCAAAAAAATTAAAAGATAACATCATAATTATTTAATGAACCCTTAAATTAATCACAATTATATAAAGAAAGCCATAAAAAAATAAATTTAATATGTCATAATCGCAAAGCCCTAAAAACAGACAATTATCGCCATAACGCCGTGACACTACCTTTTTAGACAATTAATCGTCAGCCAAATTTCATAATCGTGACAGCCCAAATTTATTCTGCAACCACAATCGCAAACAAATGTATTTTAACAGAGAAGCTCTGATTTGTGATTTTGAATCTGGCAACTGCACACATGAAAGCTTGTTTAGTAGAGGCAATGTAGGCTAGCAGTCTCGGCAAATGAATATTTTGTCTCGGCTTTATTTCTACACTTTTCCTGATCTCCGTTATTCGAAAATAAGTGGTATAGTTTTTATTTTTTAAAATAGGCCTACATTTTAGTCTCGTCTTATTTCGCCAATGAATTTGCATGTTGATATAGTCATAGTTATAATTTATTGCCCTTATTGTTATCTCTTCTAAGTCATGGGAAAAAAACTTGTCAGCGAACATTTTTCGTCATATTTTTCGTTAACGAAATGAACACTACTTATAACCTTTTGTCTGATTTCTCTAGGAAAGAGCTGTTTTGATCAGGCAGAATGACATTTAAACTGCAAAATCAATGTGGTCACTTGCATTTTTGACCACCTCCGAATGTTGAAGTGGACTATTTTATTATAAAACATTTTGTACTCCAATTACACCATTTCAAATGAATTGTCTGAAACTGATGTTAATACCAAGTGTAGCATTTGAACTTTAGTATCTAATATATTTTTTCTGACTTTTTTTTTTCAGGTTTCAGCTGATGTTCTCAAAGTGCTGTCAGCTACTGACTCTGAGCCCGTGGTGCTGTTTTGTTGTGGGGCTGTCAGGTTCCTGGACTCACTGCTTGCTTCCCCACAACAGCCCATAGAGGATGTTTTGACAGAGGATGAGATTATCAGGTCAGAGATCACAGACTTCTGAATATAACGTCCCTTTTAAGCAGGGCTTTATATTATTAAATAGAGTTCTGAAAATGTACTTGCTGGGGTTTTCAGTTGGTGAGTCATAGCCTGAAAATGGTTTTGTTCTGATGGGGCTGCGAAGCAGCAGGCAGCAAAACTAAGGATGCTGCCGATCAGGATTTATTGGAGTATGCTGCATCCCAGATTGATCGATCATCTAGGAAGCAGTATCTGCTAGGGCTGGGTAAAAAATATCGATTTCTCAATTTTAATCGATTCTTATTTTTACGGAACGATATGGAATTTAAGAATCGATTAGTCAAGCCTGTTTTCAGATAATGAACAGAACATTGTAGCGCGCCTCCCATCCAATAAATTGCAATAACAGCGCTTAACCCACGACTTAGAAGAAATTACATCAACAGGGGCGGGCCGCTCGGCGTATATTATAACGTCCGCCGTCAAGTATATATGGAGAATACATTTTTGCTTTTATTATTTTTTATTTTCACATCTCCTTTTTTATATCTATGATGGCCGCCCCAAATAATGAAACATCTGCATCCGCAGATGCAAAAAAAAAACAAAAAAAAAAAAAAAAAAAAAAAAAAAAAAAAAAAAAAAAAAAAAAAAAAACGATTAACAGTGGAAAATCTCCGGCTCTTCGCTGCGTGTCATACACGTTTCGTATCTGCTCGTTCTGTGTGCGTGAGAACCGTTTACTCCTGCTGACGCTCCCACGTGTGCTGCAGAGATGCGGCGGATGTTTCACAGACAAAGACGGGGCTCAACAGTGTGGGCGCTTCAGTCACAAATAAAAATAAATGTGCGCAACTGTAAAATGTATTCAAGGAGCACGTGTGCGAATAAAGCAAAATCACTCCAGGTGAGTTTTCTTAAATTTAATGTAATAAAAAGTCTTCAATACATGAAATGGTAAAACAAACATAATGATCATTTTAAGATGTCTTATATTTTGGGATGGAAAAACATAAATCACGATACAGCCTATCGATTATTAAACTTCAAAAAGCTATGATTTCATTAAAAAGAGCGCTGCACGTTGCAGTGTCACAAGGCGGCGCTGTTGCACTTTCAACACGCAATTCAAGAAATTTTATTTAATTCTCTCTGTTGTATATTTGCTCATCATTCGCTCTCGTGAAGTCGCCTTTTCATATGCTGTTGCACTCATCGGGTGCTGCTACCGGTAATGCATCTCAGCACCGGCCAGCTGGGGTCTGGCCAAATGTCAAGCTTTAAGCAAGATTCGACTTGTTTAAAACACTTCCTAAATTGTATTAACCATTTACTTATAAAACAGTGTCCGCGGGTCCTTAAGTCTTAATGTCTTAAATAACGTTTTTCCTAATATAAGGCCTTAAAAAGTCTTAATGTCTTAAATTCGGGGCTTCTCATTACCTTACCGCCCGAATACCAGCTCTCACTCTGTTGTGCTCGAGCCTTTTCAGAAAAATGAGCGTGATCGGGCACACAAACTCAGAAGACAGCAACTGAGGTAAAATTTCAAATATGTTAGTACTTCCTAACATGATATAGTTAAGTAACATGCCATGACAAGCTGAGGGCTATTTTACTGGCATATTCTCACAAGACTACGCAAAAAAACATTCAAAAAACACTGCTAGCACGAGTTGCAAGCGCATTTATCTGTGAAGTCGACGTGCATGTGCTCATTTGTCTGTGCGGCATCTGCCTGATGCACTGGGGCATGATTCAGTCTATTAAAATACATTCAGAATGATCACAAATTCAAGACATGGGGCAGAAAATGTGTATATTTATATACTCAAGTTCACATGGAAGAGTGCCTTTTTTTTCTCCAAAATTACCATATACAAATGTGATATAGATTTTTTAGACACCATCTTGCCTGTTTTTGCAAAAAAAAACATTTCATCGGCCAACTAAATAATCCAAACAAATCCAGAGCACAGCGTCTGTTTTGCGTCTCTGAGGGGCAACATGACGGTGTTTGCATTCCGCGAATGAAGGCAAGCCGACTTAAATGATTTCGGATTCAGTCGCAATGACTCGCATTATTAACATTGACTTTTGCTGGGCCGACCTTACTGGCGGCTTTTAATTTGCACGATTAATAGTATCTTTCTCATTTTTTATTATTCAAGTACATCATGTATTCTACATGTTTAATATATGCAAAACATTATTTATATATCATTTGTAACTGCGGTTAAATGCATTGACACATGTTCTGTCAGTTAAGACAGTGTGTAAACACATCCTAAATGCCTACTTCAGATCAGCTTACTGGATTGCAAAGATGAATTTTGTTGGATGGCTGATTTCATTTTGGCTTGGTAACGCAGGCTCCTAAATGCCTTATGCTTATTGCACTTATAGATTAATGTAAGAATTTGACCTTCAAACGATAATGGCAGCTTATAGGAAAATTGCTTTATAAAGGTAAAAGGCCATAAAAGGTAAAAATCCTATTAACTTATCTGACCACCACACAAGAATATGACGAATAATCAAAAATTTTAGGAAGTTTTATTGGCTGTCCACAGTGAAAGTCCTTTTAGATAGGCAGCATAACCATCTCAATCAGTGAAATGAATGACTCAACTACTCATCTCATTAAGTGACTTAACCGTCACTTTCTAGGTAGTTCAGTTGAGTAAGTTGTTAAAGTATGCAGTTTTCGCCCGGGCGCGGTCTCAACTTATGCATTATTTGTATATCATAAATGCATTTAAAAGCGAAACATTAATCTCTATGTATCAATATTTATGTCCGTTGTAATTATTGTTATTGCGGGTAAATTTATTTAATCTGACTGGTAGCCAGCCCTATATTGTATGATTGAATTTATTGATATTGAATAATTTGACATGTAAGGTATGATCGAAAAAAGGTTAAAATAGGTGCCTTTGTGAAGGAATATGCAGAGTAAGTATGTAAAATCTGTAGAACAACTATTGCTCAGAATAAATTGTTAGTCCGTCGGTCCACCAAAAATTGAGTGTGTCGGTTATTTTGTGGGGAATATTTTTGGTATGGGATATAATGTCTGCTGACTGAAAAGTTCACTACTCGTATATCTAGAATACAATACGCTATTTATTAGCAAGCATTGACTATTTTAGTTTATCTTTTAATTTATACAGCATTCAATATTAGCATGTATGTAATGTGTATATTCCTTACAGGTTTAGGTCTTAAATTTCATATAATGTGGTATTAAAAAGGTCTTGAATTTAACTTGTGTTGCAAGTCTGCAAAAAGCGCCTGTAGAACCATCTATTGCAAGTCGCTAACACACTCTATGGAGAAATTATTTATATCCTCCACGGCCGAGCTATCACACAGTTTGAGTATAGTTCTGTGTAATTGCATAGATAAACCGCGCAGCAGGCATTTCATAATCTAGGACAAAAACATTATTAATAATTCTTATAACATTCCAGTTGAGAAATGCAATAAGATACGATGTTTTGTTTGTTATATTCCAGAGAACATTATTCAGTGAATTAACATTATCCAGTGAATTATTATTGACTCTGTAGCTATTAAACAGCGTATAAACCTACTAAAACTGTTGTTTAAAATGAAGTTGATATGACTCCTGTCCTTTAATTATTTTCTCCATTTGAAAACATTAGACATTCTACATTTATTTTGCTTACTGTTAATATTAGTGTTGTTGCCGTTTATGCTTTTTATAAATAAAATGTTTTTATTGTTGTAATATAAAGATTAAATTTAACATGGAAGACTGCTAATTTTCTACACTTGAAAAACAAAAAAAAAATGACTGAAAAGAGGAAAAACCCAAGTGAAATATGTTCTTACTTCACTCAGTCATTTATTTACTTTATAACCGTAAATAAATATCGGTTCCGCTTATCGGTTATCGGGCACATAAACATGCAAATAATTGGTATCGGTTATAAAAAATCAATATCGGTCGATCTCTAGTTTCCTTTCAAGTTTGTTCTGAGGGCTCAATTTAAATAATTTGAAGACTTACCATAGTGAATCGGGGTAAGACACAAACACAATTTTGAACACGTATTTATTTGCAGTTTTAAATATGGGTTCACTTGCAACAGCACCATGGTTTGTGCAGTATATTGTTTTGAAGCTAATGCAAACGATTTTAATACTGCATTAGCTCACTACTTGATGTTCAGTGCTCATTTAAGTCAAGACCTGTTTAAATTAAGTGTAAGTTTCTTGTTTAATCCCTTTCACAGGTGGAGCACTATCGTTAAGGCAGAGCACCAGCTTGTCATTTTGTTCAGCACAGAACAGGTTTTTTTTCTGATGTCTCTTTGAATCTTTGTGGATCTTTGTTCTGTCAGTGCATAATGAATGGAACATATTAAATAAGCTCTAAATTGTTTCTTTTTTTATATATATTTAGAGAGGAGAGCACTGCCTGTATGTTCAGAGATTTAACCCCAACACTCTTGTGAAACACAGATTTGAGACTGAACCTGGTCTCTCTGCACCTATTAGCTTCTCTGCCACATGCAGGGGTAGTAACATACACCTTTTGTACTTATGTAAGTCTCTATTCATTTTATCATCTGACCCAAATGACAGTTTTGTACTACTAGCAACCCAACTCTACATTATTTCAGATTTGAATGGCAGTGTGTATGAGAGTGTGTTGCCATTCAGAAGTTCATCTACAGGAGCTGAAGGTGTCCAGGCCCTATCTCGCTCCTTATGTCTCAGTCTTCCTCTTGGGGAAGAAAAACTGATGTCTGCTGCTGCTGTTGTGCTTGATGAGGCTCATGTAGCTGTGGTTGGATTCCCCCACCCCTCTGCTGGAGCTTGTAAAGGTGATTCTTCATCTTCAAATATAATAATCCATTCTCTTCACTAGCGGTGTGCAGTATTATTGCAGACAATATATATGAATGGTTCATTTGCAAAAACCGAGAACTCCATTTTAAAATTTTTTCCAGAAATCACGTTTTTTTTTATTGCGCATTCCAAGTAATATCAATCAAAATGCAGTTGGGTTGTTTTGATTAAGTAATAATAACTTACCAAATACAGTTAATATTATCTAATTAAAGTTCATTGAAGTTTTTTTTTTTAAATATTAAAAGTTGTTTTTAGCGAAAAGCAGATACTGCAACAGTATGTGTTTGGCAAAAGCAGATAGCTCCACATTTCATGTTTTAGAGTTAAAAAAAAAACACTTGTTTTAATCTTTCAAAATTATAATCTTTGTAATCTCCTCATATGGCAATGTAGATGCCTGACAAACGTTGTTATTGTGATCATAAACTGTATGGATGTGATTACACAGAAAAACCCCACCGAACCCCCACGATAAACAGCCACTTCAATATCACTAGAGCTTTTCCTGCACCATTGTACCGCGCTGCTTTTGGCTAAGGTTCGTGAAAACGTTTTCAGCTTTATTTTCCTTTTTCGCCTTAGAAGATATCACGGTATTCCTCAAGTTCGTATCGAAGTTATTCAATCTCGTCGGCTCCTCACTTTGTCAAGGCTTGATGAAACTCTCTCAGTGCTAGCACTCTTTTGCAAGTGAAAGTATGGCCTTGTCACCGACTACTGAATACAGCGTCGCTGATTTGCTAAAATGGAGCTATGCGGCTTCTGTTAATCCAACATAGGGTGGCTTCGGCTTCCTTCTGGCAGTAAAACGTGAACTCGCGATGCCTTGAAAGTGGACGAAACCGGCTTTTTTGACAAAACGTGCTTAGGCTCAGATTGCGCTATATGTGGTAAGATAATAATCACTCTTTTTTTAATAAAAAGTGTGATTGTTTATTGGCAAATGACTCTTGATTGTTGTTTTAACAATATGCAAGCTGACATTATCCCAAAAAAAAAAAATCTTGATATAAATTGTAACAATGCAAGGTTGTGATATGGCTTAGTGTAATTTTTGCAAATTGCAAAGGCTGTGATTTAATTAAATAATCTAATGGCGAAAGTGTGCATCGGTGTTCTTTTAAAATGAGCCGGTCATGACGCTTGTGTCTTCAGTCTCTGTAGGTGCAGACTCCCATTTGTAGTAAATACTATCTGCTATAATCAAACTAAATCTCTGCAATGGTCTGTGAGATGGGTCCCTTATAATTCAGGCTGGGCGAATGATAGGCTAAAAAAATTATCACATAAATAGTTCATGGATTCGATATCGATAATTATTGAATTTTTTTATAACCTTTTTTAAACCGAGCAGTAGAAAAAAAGATTTAAATTTAACTGTATTTTAATTTACACAATTTATTGAGTCAAACAACAACTAATTTTTATTTTTAAGTCAATCACAAAATAAAATGGAAAAATATCCTTTCTTATTTTTTATATGCAAATGAAATAAGTAGGGCTGAAATGAAAAGTCGACATTATCGACAACGTTGACAAAAAAAGTCGACAAATATTTTTGTTGTCCAGTAGTCATATGATCTCATATGACCTATTGTAAGAACCTGCAATAATGCGGTTGACTAGACTGTAATTCAGCTCTCCTGGATGCAATTCAAAAGAAGACGCAGTGGCTTGACAATTAAGCAACTCGGCGAATGGTAATAAAACTGATGCAGGCGTTTGGATGAATTATGTAATATATGCTTCGGTGCCGCTTTCGCTCTGGGCATACTGAAATTAAAAAACAAACTGAGCAGGGGGTGAGGAAAGCAGCAGGTAAAAATGCGTCTGATTACAGTGATGTGGATGTTGCACAAGCTCTGCAGTTTGGTACCTCAGTAAAGGAGGCGCGAGTCATCCTTAGGTTTATTTATATAGAAAAAAAAAAAAAAAAAAAAATACTTTTAAGGGCAATAGATAACTTAAAATCAATCAGGGCATTAGCAGTATTAAACGTGAAAAACCAGAGTGCAGTGTCGCTGTTCAAGTTAGACTTACAACTTTATTTCTGTCTTAAAGGGGCAGCTCATCCGTGAGGAGCTAAGCTAACATTTCAAAAGTTTTTTTTATTTTTTTTTATTTGCATTAAAGTAATAGGTTTGCTTTGGCATAGCTCAAAGTCTTAATCTAGCTCAGCCGACTGTTGTTTGTTTATCATACTCTGCTATAAGGTATTTTAAGAGAGATTATTTTGTGAATAAAATAGTTTATCCAAAAATAAGACGTTTTATCACTTACCTAAGTCTTAAGTAAACATTTGGCCTGTCTCCCGAGACCACAGGAGGGTGCAATGAGCAGAATAATGCACCTCATTCAACTGTTTATTCAATGCAATAAAATAACGGCCGTCTATTAAAATAAAATTATATAACGTCTAAACTAATATTTATAAATTAAATGATTTCGTAAATTGCATAAACCGTTATGAACAAAACAGCATCACGTATTAATGCATTGCTTAATATAACAATAGCACAAAGCGCTGCGATCACACGATGCATTTAAAAAACATAGGAGAGTAGCAGTGGAAATTGGAATAAAACGCCCCTATCAAATTCTCGAGACATGTTCTCTAAAGTTGAACGCTTCTTTAAGCTTTAGCATGGGCTTTCTATCATCCTCTTGTGGCGGCGGCGAGTGGCAACAGTCATAGTTGTGTGTCTGCAAAATGCGCTAAAACTCGTTCTGTGTGAATGTTCTTGTTTCTTTGGTTTTAATTAAGCTAAACAGTATCTTCTTTTTTTGTATTTTTTATTGAGCTAACTAGATTTCTCTTATTTTGAACTGGTAAACTGCAGGCAGCGGCGGCATCTTGTGGGTTCAACTGATTAGACTAACAAAAACATAAAATGTCAACAACTACAGTTGGACATCACTCACGCGCATCGTCATGTTCGCTACTTATGAGGCTCCTTTGAGAGCAACCACCTCTAAAATTTAAATACATAACTGTTTTTGGCATTAGAATGCAAATTTTATTTTAAATTATACATCGTCCCTTTTTTTGATCACAGTCCTCACGCAGGTCATTAGGCAGCGGCACATCGTTTCAGCATATTATTTGAGTGTTGCTGTCTGCTTGGCTGTGCATAATGTTGCTTATAAATGAAAAAAGTGTGCAACTATTGTGTGCTGATATCGTATGGCTGGGTGAGTCAAACACACAATAAAAATTTAACAAATATTTAATTTCTAATGTTTTATGTGCAGATTAAATGGGTCTTAAGGAAACTTTTGACTTGTGCCTCAGGAGAGGCACAATGAGCAAGAAAAAATTTTTTGATGCAGGGGCAGCATTTAAATTGTCAACCACCCATAAAAAAAAGGAATAAATGTCTATTAAAAAAAAGCTGCTTACGTCTAAATTAACCTCATTATAAATCAAATATAATTGCGAAATTGCATAAACAATTAGAAAGGAACAAAACATCATCATGTATTTATGGCATTCCTTAATAGTACAAAAGACCGAATCGTCACTCATCACGCAGATATGGCATTAAAACTTCATAAGAGACGGGCGTTAAATAGGGAATAATTCTGCCATCCCAGGGTTCGAATACGTTTTCTTTAAGTTTAAACTGTTTTAACTTTGCATCATGGTTACATCTCTTGTTTGAGATGCGAGTGCAGCAGTCATATGTCCATCTAAAAATGTGCTGAAGATGCATCTGTATGAATGGCTTGGTTTTGGTTTTCACCTAATGAAGATCTTCTCCGCATTGAGCTTCTATATTTCTCTAATATTTTGAATGCATAACACAGCAGCAGCGCGTCTCGTGGGCTAGACTAACAAAATATTAAAATGCAACGTCACTTACATCATTATCACTGCATCTCGTACACCACTGATGACGTTCCCTGACGCACTCCTAACATTCAAATGCAAATGTTTATTTTAAACTCTACTAATATTACTTTTTTTTTTTATTCACAATCTCATCACAGGCAGGCGCAGCACTCAATTCAGCATGTGTTCGCGTTTGTGTGTGCTGTCTGCGTCACTCATAGCACGTACCTATATCGTGCACTATATCGGAAAAATGTTATATCGTTATTCGAGAAGGTGTACCGTCGATAATATCGATGCCGGTTTTATCATCCACAGGTCCTACATGTCGAACATTTTTTCTATAGTTATCGATGATGGTGTACCGTCGATAAATACCGATACAGTTTTATCGCCCAGGCCTACTTATAATGTACTTTTGAAAATCCATCATGTGCCAACCGTCTTTCCTAATTTGATGTTTGTTTATATATCTGCAGTCAACAAAAAAGTTGCTTTAATGTTCCCTTGTTTTCCCCCCCAAAGAGAGTGTTTTGAATTCAGTGTTTCGGTTTTATTGTTTTCCCCCATTAATTGTTGCTTACTAATGATATACTATATGAATTAATAACATATTAACAAATGTGAGCTAGTGCAATATAAGACTTTCACAGACACAGACTATTGCACACCCCTACTCATGAATGACATTGTGATTTACTTTTTTTTTTATTTTATTTTTTTAGGCTTCCCTCCACTCAGCCCTGTCTCCCTCTTTTACACTTCTGTATCTGATTGGTGGGGGCAATGATCATTGAGTTGTTGTTGTCATCCATATAGATACCCTTTTGCATCTGAACATCACATTTTCAAAACTGCTTCAGGCTAGTAAAGAAATGGGGTCAGGAAGGATGCATATAGTCAGGGTGTGATTATTACTATTTTAATATATTTATATATATTTATTTTTAACCTTTCATTACAATTAGCTGCAGTCCATAACTTTTTTTGTTTAAAATAACCCGAATCAATTTTTGAGCAAGTGCATAACCAGCCAGTGTTCAAAACCATTGCCTTACTTTAGCGCGATTCACAACGGTTATATTATAATAATGTTTTCTAATTTGAGTGGTACGTGTAGGTTTTTGCGTGAGATTCGAGCATGCCGCTGTGTCATTACATCACGTCTGTAAACATAAAGAAGTTGTCGCGGCTACTAGGATAAGCGATAAACGATCGCCGCACCTGCAGGTCCTGCACATGGCAAAGGATTCTGCAGGTGGCGGATCGTTTATTGCCTTTTCTCACAGCAGCTGGAATAAATAAATGTGTCATTTTGATGGCGGATTGTATTCCATAAAGGATTATGTGTTTATGAAACACGTGTGAATGAAATTATATTCGTTATAAATGTGCTTCTGATTACAGATAGCCTGGGATTACAAAATATTTGTATTTTAAAGAAAATCAGTTCGAAGGGAGCATAGTTTGCTTTTTGGTTTAAAAGAATTTCTTAATATGAAATTGGAAGAGTATGACAATTAGATTAGACTGTGCATAAATTGAAATCTTTCACTCCTAACTCATAGGCCACTATACTCAAAAAAAAAAAAAAATCACCTAATGCGGGATGTTGTTAAGCTATTAATTGCCTTTAGAATAGAAGTATAATATCTTTGAACGGGGTTTGATGTGATTATGAGTGCTACGATCTTTAGATTTAACTCGACCCTTGGTTAGCGCGATTATGGTAAATACTTTTTTCTCAGTTGTCAGAACGAAACGTGGGCAGACTTGTTACTTTGTCCAGGATGGCAATATATGGTGAAGATTCTATTTGGGTGCATATTCGCAAGTATGGAGGGCATAGAATCTGCGATTGCGAAGTACAGTAAATATGCGCGAGCAAGCGCAGTGCGGAGATCTATGCCAACAGCATAGCTCTTCATAATCAATAGATTCATGCCCCGGGCATTGCTGAGGCCATTGCTGACTCATCAACCCACCGTAAAAAAAGAAGCTAGATAATTCTAAGTGCTTGTGTTGCGACCATCGATATGACTATGTATCGTCACAGAGATCTGACTATACAAGTATCGATACAGCTGGCATGTGCGCTGCAGTGAACCGCGCTAAATTTGAATACAAGAACAGGTGGGGAGCGAGCATTTTTTAAACGGAGTAGAAACGTGCAAGGCTTCTATAAAAAATAATGAATAGAGCATAATATATAGGCTACAACGAGGTTTGATCTGGCCGCAGAAGAACACAACCGGGGTTGCCTGATATGAAGAGATGTAATCCCTGAAACAGAGCTTCCCAGAGCAATACGGAAATGTATGCTAAATGTGTTCATTATCTTTGTCAACCTGGCAACCATGTGCTCACACGGGCTCTCTGTCCACTGTGGATAAACGCGCTTGCTTTCTGAACACACTGGTTAGCTTGAAGTTTAGCGATCTCCACTTCAATATTATAATATCAGAAAAGTGTGATTTATCAAGTGTTCATTTATGAGAGAGAGAGAGAGGCTGTGTATGAATTACCACCGTTTTGCCACGTTACTCTAACAGTGAAGCTGTGGCTTTAATTCCTTTACATACAATGATGTTACCAGCTCCTTGAGAAAGATAATGTAGCTCTTCAGCGATTAAGCTATTTTATTGATAATATTGCGGGGCAGCGCTAAAACGTTTGTCTAAAGAATGTCCGTCCGTGTGCGCATGCAGAGTGATCTGACTAAACGTGTGCGTGAGCTACAGTGAAGACCGCACATTAGTTTAGAACTCTTCAAAAAAATTTAAATGTATTAGAGTGTTGATTTGTGCAATATAACGCTTGACCAGTCAATGTTAAGTATGATTTTAATGTATTAGAATTAGTACATAGCAATTAAATTTACTTAGAAAACAGTAGCATTATTATATATGGTCTTAAAAAGCAAGATGCAAACAATCAAAGAATATTGTAGGGTGGGGAGATGGGCTACGAATTTAAACATGAAAGGCATATGGGGCCATTTATGACCTATTAGTGCTATTGTAGGGCTGTGGTACAGTTATGTGGCCCTTCATATGGGCAAGAGGTGCAGTGTGCTGTTCTGGGCCAAGTAATGTCCACGCGGCCTATGGTATGGTGCATGTTTACAATAAACAGCTGTTTTACTAAATTCTGCTTTGGTGAAATTTAGTGCAGTCCTGTATCGTGATACGTATCGAATCATGGCCTCTGTTTCGTGATACGTATCTTATTGTGACTTTGCTGGTGATACACAAGGGCCGTCCTTAGATAATTCCGCACACCGCTGGGCAATTGCGCATGGTTTCTGGTCAACGAAGATGGGCGATAAAGCCAGAGGCAAATTACGACTTGCAGCTTTAAGTTATTCTTAAGTTAGATCAGGGGCAGTGAGTTAAATCAGATCATTTCTCCTGAATACAGTTTTGTGAGTGTTATTTCTGGGAAGGCTGTATGTTCCTCATGGAAAGAGGCTCTCAGTAATTGCCCTTTTGATTGCAGAAGTCATCTCTCGCATGGCTGGGCCATGGAAAATCAGAAGCATGCGTACAAGTCGAAGTGTTAACAGACTTTTCCTGTTGAAATATGGAATTATCAGCCGGGCTATAGCTAGTTTTGTCTAGAGGCGGACATATATTTAGCATTTAGCCTTTAGTCATTTAGCAGATGCTTTTTTTCCAAAGCGGCTTACAAATGAGGACAATAAAAGCAGTCGAAACTAACAAAAGAGCAACAATATATAAAATGCAAATGACAAGTCTCGGTTAGGGCCTAACGCCGTACACTTAGCAAGGTGTAATTATATATATAATATATATATATTATTAGATATATATACATAATATATATGAAATGTAAACTATGTCAAAACAAGAAAAGAGCGTGTTTTCAAATGACCTTTTGCCTTATTTTCAGCAGAATCCAAATCACGCAGCTTTGTGACTTCCTGAACTTCCCAGTCTTGTACTGACATCACACAGACAACAGAGATCAAGAGCAGAATGTCAACCAGAAATGTAAGCAACTTATCAATTATACCAGTTTTTCAGTTCAGATTTTATAATGGGGATGTTCATGCTAGGCCAAATTCATGAATTTAATTACCAGGGAAAGCAAGAACTGATTAAAAAAAGTGTACCTAGATTGCAATCTAACTAAATATATAAAAGCATCTACCAAATAGATAAATGTAAATTCAACTAAATTTGAAACCAGGGGTCAGCAACTTAAGGAATGGGTAAAGAGGGATAATCACTGGCACCAGAGTAATAGTGAGAGAGGTGTATGTATTTTAATTAGATGTAATTAAACCCTCTCACCTGCATTACGATCTACATTTTGAGAAAATCCTTCCTCAGTCACACAGCCTGTTAGGAGCTATAAATACCCTTACACTGTACTTGTCAGCAAAAGCATGAAAGTATGATTTTGGGGAATTTTCCCCCCACAGTTTGGGGAAAAAGCCTAATTATAAAAGAACACTAGGCTTGTTGTGCTTGTATGTAGGGCAGCATAATTTGTCCCAGAGTTTTGTGCTTGTATATTGGTATGACTATTGGTATAATTATGATTATTATTCATACTAAATAAAAATATCATCAAAACAAATTACAAAAAAATTACTATTTTAATAAGTTACATTATTAAAAATAACAAAAATAGTATTTATGAATAAATATATAATTGTTAGATGATATTAATTTATCAGAACACTATTTTACAGACCACTGCAGGGTGACCAGTTAATATGCAGGTTGCCTATAACTATAAATCATTAGAAAAGTCTAAGGTTTTATTATAAAATATAATATTATGATAAATGATCTATGAGAGTATTTTCTTTTTGTCAGGAGGTATGCAAAATCAAAATCGAGTCAATGTCTTTAATATGAATTATGAGCCTCTTAGGCATCCACTGAGTACTTTTTGTACACTTCTGTACACTGAAGAAAAACATATAGATTATCTTATGTTTAGGGGAAGTCGTGGCCTAATGGTTAGAGAGTCGGCTTCGTAACCCAAGGTTGGCGAGTTCTAGTCCTCCTGTCTGGCGGCAGGAATTGTTGGTGGTTGGAGTGAATGTACAGCGCTCTCTTCCTCCTTCAGTACCACAACTGAGGTGCCCTTGCAAGGCACCGAACCCCCAACTGCTCGCAGGGTGCCGCAGCATACAGTGGGGCAAAAAAGTATTTAGTCAGTGTCACCACTTGTGGCAATTCTCCGGGCCCAAGTTAAAAAGGTAGAGAGGCCTGTAATTTTTCTCATAGTATACCTGCAACTATGAGTAGACTAAAATGAGGGGAAAAAATCCATGAAATCAATTGTAGGATTTTTAAAGAATTAATTGGTAAATTCCTTGACCAAATACTTATTTTACCGAGGAATTTACAAACAAGCAAGATTTCTGGCTCTTTCAGACCTGTAACTTCTTCTTTAAGAGTGTAAGGATGGTTTCCCTACGGTGGTTCAGGCTGTAGGATTGTCGAATGACTAAAGAAATGTTATCAGCATGATGGTATAAAACTGTACATTTCTTGTCTGTTACCACCCACTGCCACTTATACCAACTATGGAAATAAGCGCAGTTAGAATAGCCAAATATGTGGAAGAGCATTGATATTATGTGACTTTATTGTATTGCAATAGGTAGCACTTTAAGATTAACCTTGAATCAAGACTAGTTAGCACATAATAAATAATTTAAATGGTTTAATAACAATATTTTGTTATGGTTACACTTGAACTGGTTACAAAATAGATGAAGGATGGTAAAACATTAACCTATTAATTGTACCAGGGGCATGTATGTAAAATATTAGTCTGAGAGAGAGAGAGGAGAGAGAGAGAGATAGAGAGCCCGGCAAGAGGAGAGAGGCAGCAAAGGAAGAGAACATGCAAAGGAAAGAGGCCAAGGCATCGTACAGTCTCCATTTATACGGCTTCACTTGACCGTCGTGGATAAAAACTGGCAAAATGTGAGACATTCAAACTGACCAATCAGCAGATTATAACTTCACCCACTGGGCAAAGGGTGTGACAATTAGCAGACCCCCGATGTATACACATCTTGGCCTATAGGCTTTGATCATTGTCAGCACCTCTGTGTCTTCAGTAATTCCAAATGGCCCTTTTGTTACTGAAGATAGGTTTCGGACAGGAAAGCAGAAGTCTTTGATAAATTTTGACCTTACAAAGTCCTCCCTTGGCACCGTTGGCCACACCTAAAGAGGCAAAAGGTGACACAGTCCATAGAAACATGTTGCACGTATCCAAAAAAATCCTAATTTAACACAAGACACACGGTCTAAAATGCATGGCATCAACAACATTTTACCTAAGTATTTCAAAGAACACTTGCAGCAAAGTAATCAAGTGTTTTTAAAAGAATAAACTCAACTAGCCAATGTGCACATGTAGTAGCACAAACAAATATAGTGTGCTCTATGGGCACAATGTGTTCAACACGATTACATTTTTGAATCGTACCTGACAGCAGAGAAACATACAGCAGCGAGAGTTCTGGTGCAGAGCTCCAGAATCTCTCACACACTGCATGGGTTTTTTTCTGACTACAGAATCCCAAAGACTGATTTGCAACACTCCCTTAAATACTACCAGAACAAAAACAAAGAAATATTTAAATCAGTTGTAAAAACATAAAAGACATTTTGGCTTAGGTTTCGGTGGTCTTCCAAGGTTGCAACCTGGCTGGAGCTAGAATAAAGCATTCCCACAGGTCCTAAAGGGGCACTCCCTTCTCAGGCAGAACATAATTCTACGAAATGGTTTTGAATCTTTCCACAATATAAATGCCTACTTTGAAATTAAAATCGGTCATTTACCAATCAGCAAGCAAGACTTAAAATGCCCTACACAAAAAGCATGAAGGGGAAAAACAACAGGTTCACAAGATACATGATATTTGGGATATGCGTATTCTTAATGAACTTTGGGTGAAACCTTTTGGGGGAAAAGAGGGAGAGGCAGAGAGGCCAGGGAGAAGGGGGTCGTAAATGGGCGAGGAGAGAGGCGTTGTTTGCTCTCTTTGAAGATTTCTTCTCCAGATAAGTTTTGTTTTATTGCATGGTGTCTGTTTTGTGTGAATTCCTGAGTATTGGCTTCATGAAGAGTTAATTTCATAAGGAAATAAATTCAATCCTTTCAAGAGGCTCCTATCTGTCGGCTGGGGTCCTCCACTGGTTATCTGTATTAATGGCATCTGTTTGAACTGGTTATCAGTATAAAAGACACCTGTCCAAAACCTCAAACAGTCACACTCCAAACTCCACCATAGCCAAGACCAAAGAGCTGTCAAAGTACACCAGAAACAAAATTGTAGACCTGCACCAGTCTGGGAAGACTGAATCTGCAATAGGTAGCAGCTTGGTGTGAAGAAATCAACTGTGGAGGCAATTATTAGAAAATGGAAGACATACAAGACCAGTGATAATCTCCCTCAAAAAACAAAAAAAAATCAAACAAGATCTGGGGCTGCCACGCAAGATCTCACCCCGTGGGGTCAAAATGATCATTAGAACTGTGAGCAAAAATCCCAGAACCACACGTGGGGACCTAGTGAATGACCTGCAGAGTGCTGGGACCAAAGTAACAAAGGCTACATTCAGTAACACACTGCGCCGCCAGGGACTCAAATCCTGGAGTGCCAGACGTGTCCCCCTGCTTAAGCCTGTACATGTCCAGGCCTGTCTGAAGTTTGCTTGAGAGCATTTGGATGATCCAGAAGAGTATTGGGAGAATGTCATATGGTCAGATTAAACCAAAATATAACTTTTTGGTAAACTCAACTTGTCGTGTTTGGAGGAGAAAGAATGGCGAGTTGCATCCAAAGAACACCATACCTACAGTGAAGCATGGGGGTGGAAACATCATTCTTTGGGGCTGTTTTTCTGCAAAGGGACCAGGACGACTGATCCGTTTAAACGAAAGAATGAATGGGGCCATGTATCGTGAGATGTTGAGTGAAAACCTCCTTCCATCAGCAAAGGCATTGAAGATGAAACATGGCTGGGTCCTTCAGCATGACAATGATCCCAAACACACGCCCGGGCAACGAAGGAGTGGCTTCAAAAGAAGCATTTCAAGGTCCTGGAGCGGCCTAGCCAGTTTTTCCCTTTATTTTCCCCCCCTCTTTTTTTCCCCTCTTTTTTTGTCTCCAGTACTCGAACCCCATAGAAAAGTCTTTGGAGGGGAGTTGAAAATCCATGTTGGCCCAGTGTCGAGCCCCAAAACATTACTGGTGGTTTTTTTGTGGGGGTGTGTTGTGTTAGTTGGTTCTTTATTCTCTATAGAGAGATCTGCATGGAGGATGGGGTCCAAAATACCATCACAGTGTGGAAAACCTTGTGAGACTACAGAAAACTTTTGACCCTCTGTCATTGCTGCCAACAAGGGTATTATAAGCAAAGTATTGAGTAAATTTGTTACTGACTCAAATACTTATTTCCACTCATAATTGTCAAATAAATTCTTTAAAAATCCTACAATGTGATTTCTGGATTTTTTTTTTCTCATTTTGTCTCTCATAGTTGAGGTATACCTATGATGAAAATTACAGGCCTCTCTCATCTTTTTAAGTGGGAGAACTTGCACAATTGGTGGCTGACAATACTTTTTTCCCCCACTGTAAATGGCTGCCCACAGCTCCGGGTGTGTGTTCACGGTGTGTGTGTGTGTTCACTGTTGTGTGTGTGCGCACTTAGGATGGGTAAATGCAGAGCCTAATTCCTAGTATGGGTAACCATACTTGGCCACTATGTCACTGATCTTCACTTCACTACTTGAAATTTCTTTAGAGGGACATTATTTTCCTATTTTTACCACAAACTAGGGTAGTGTGAGTGGGCATTATTGAGTGCTATATACATATAGACACATGTTTCATACTGGAAGCCAAAGTGTGCCCTTGTGCAGAAAATCAAAATATGCCATCATTTTTGCTCATGATTTGTGGCAAGCTTTGTGTATGCTTGAGCACACATCCTCTGCACTCCACGCTCAGCCCTGTACTTCAGCCCACTCTTGTACTTCGCAATCATTCTCCCTCATTGTCATCACTCAAATTTGCCGAGCAATACAACTATCGCTAGGACTCATCCGCTGAGTTGATGAGGACAATCGTCTAGCCAGATTAAGTTAAAGGGGTCATATGTTGTGATTTAAATTTTTCCTTTCTCTTTGGGAGTGTTACAAGCTCTTGGTGCATAAAGAAGATCTGAAAGTTGCAAAGACTAAAGTCTCAATCCAAAGAGATATTCTTTAATAAAACTTAAGAGTCAACCACGCCTACCTAAAACGTCTCGTTCTAACACGCAGGCCAAACACGCTCCCACATATCTACGTCACTATGTGGGAAGATTGGCATAACGCCGCCCAAATGTTCACGCAAAAAAAAAAAGCGTAACTTTTATTCTCGCTGTAATATTGTTGACGCTGCAGCCATGTCGTGAAGATGCTGTGTTTTTTGTGAAAGCGAAACTACTTTGTTTTTGTCTTCCAAAAGAGGACGATATCCACTTCGTCATGCCTAGAGCTTATCTGTGCTGGTCGCTGAGGGAATACATCAATTTTCACTGTGGACGAAGCGGAGTCCAGCCTGGGTTCGTCACATGTGGTTGCCACTCCTAATCGTCAGATCCGCCGGGCGCAAGCCGTTCTCAACCCTCGACTCCGCCGCCTCTGCTCACTCTAGCCCGGCCTCACCTCACTCTAGCCCGGCCTCAGCTCACACTAGGCCGCCGTGTTTTTCATTGGAAAGCTAAACTACTTTGTTTGGTCTTCCGAAAGAGGACACGACTACAAATCAGGGGTTTTTACAACACTGTTCCAGAACAGTTTAACCCAAATATCCAGATGTGTGCAGAGCATTTTATGGAGGACTGTTTACTGATCCTGGTAGAGTAACGTTAGACTAAAATGCCCGCAGTTCTGACTCACGTAAGTACGTTCTCATTTAAAGGATTTGCCACTGACGATTCAAACGCGAGTTTTGAGCAGTAGAGTATGACAGAGTTTGTCATTTCTCTGATCACAAATGCAGACAGAGTTTTATGTTTACGCGGCGCAATGCAACGCACTGTGTAAAAAGACAGTATAAGTCATTATAATCAGTAATTATGTCCCCACTGGATGCAAAAAAATGCCTCGTTTGTAATGGGTTTTAATGTTTTTGTCTCGTCGCTCTGGGACAGGGCATCATCACAGTATGTGAGGGGAGTAACATTTTCGTCACACGCTTGAGGTATTCAGCCAATCATAATGCAACTGGATCGCTGGGCTGTCGCAATCACATGCACACCAACTCGTGCTTTTCAGACCGATGAGCTTTGTAAAAATCGACAGCTTTCAGAAAGGTGGGGCATGTGCGAGGAGAACAAATAATGTATAAAAAAACAAAAAAAAGCAGTATGTGGAAAATGTGTTTTTTTAAAAAAAATTTATTTAAACCGCATAAACGCATTTCATTACACCAAATACACAAAATAATGTTCTTTTTAGCAACATCATATGACCCCTTTAATGCACTCACAAGTATGGTGTGCTGAAAACAATTTCTCTCTAAACGTCAGCAAGACCAAGGAGATTATCATGGATTACAGGAGGTCACAGAGAGATGGTCACGTTCCCATTCACATCAATGGAGAGGAATTAGAGAGAGTCAGGAGCTACAAGTTCCTTGGCATTCACATCTCTGAGGATCTTTCTTGGAGCCCACACTCAGAGATCATAGTGAGAACAGCCTTGTGTCTCTCTCTACTTTCTGCAGAGGCTGAAGAGGTTTGGCATCTCCTCTGACATCGTCAAACTTCTACCACTGCACTATAGAGAGCATTCTGACCGGCTGCTTCACTGTATGGTACGGCAACTGCTCTCCTTCCGACCGAAAAGCTCTTCAGATAGTGGTGAGAACAGCAGAGCTCATTCCTGGACACAAACTCCCGGCCTTACAGGACATCTATCAAACACGCTGCTTGAGAAAGCCCTGCATCATCATCAAGGACTGCACTCACCCTGCTCACCACTTTTTTGCCACACTGCCATCTGGCAGATGCTTACGATCCATCCAATCACGGACTACCAGACTGAAGTACAGCTTTTATCTTCAAGCCATCAGACTGCTTAACAGCCAGCTGTCCTTCGTCTAGACCTGCAATCACTTACTGACAAAACTTTAAACGCTTTACTTCTGCCACTTTAGACACTGAGACTTTTTACTCAGGACTACTTACTGCTCTTAAGGTTTACTATTTATTGTATTGTACTGTTACTTTTGCTGCGACACTTTACACTCTACACTGACACTGATCTACCTCAGTGTTTTTATCTCAGTACCTCAGGACTACTTAGTACTCTTAACCCTTATTTTATCCACTTGTATTTATTGCTCTGTCTGTATTTATTGTTCTGCCTGTGGAATAGCACATGGCACTTTAATATCTTGGAGCCCTCCACTTATGTCTATATTGTGTATGTTCATATATACCATTTGATTATGTATGGTCCTGTAATTGTCATTGTATGTCTGAGCCTCGTCACCAGCATTTCAATGCCCAGTTTTCCCCCAGTGTTAACTATGCAAATGATAAATGAATGCCTCTTCACCTCTTGAGCGTGGAATAGGCTACATATTAAAGGCCCCGCAAATATAAACATGCAATTAGTCGACTAATGGCTTAAATGAACTAATACTAGTTGACTAGAAAAATCTTTAGTCGGGGGCAGCCCTAATAAAAATGTAGATCAAGATTGTGAGCTGGCTAAAGATTCCCACCCTTACAAATACTGTTTGATAGGGTCACATTGGAAATCTTGTGTTGAAATTAAAAAGGGACTTTTAGGATTTTGAAAGGTTTAAAACAAATGTAATGCTGGGATAACATGGGTCATCAGGTTTCAAATTACTTTTAAACTTAACCAGAGTATGTGAGCGGAGTGGAGCGGCAACAATTTCTCTTCCACACCCCAAGCATTCAATAATCACTCCGCTGTTGAAGTATCTTATAGTATTATAGTGTGTTCACCATTTTCCGCTCCTCACTCAACTGAACCGAAACCGCACGCTGCCTTCACTCCTTGATTAAATTTGCGGCTAAAGTATTATGATGCTCCAGTCAAAGTCACGCTGCTCCACTCACATACTCTGAATTTAACATAACATCAAATTTTTTCCCCCTTAAGTTAAATACAATATATAATGAAAGTTGCAGACCGCTGTGACAAACAAACAAACAAAAAAAACTTTATTACTTAATATAAAATGTGTATATTGAACTTTGTTGTTTTGTTTTTGTTAATTTTTTTTTGTAGGAAACATTCAACTGTACTGCATGATCAGTTTATGATTCAAGCATGTGTGTTAGTACTTTCAGTTGAAAACCCTCTCATATGTACATGTCGGAGAGCTCGTTTTTTATGATAAATATATAGTAGATACAGTGGGTACGGAAAGTATTCAGCCGCACCTGCCTTAAATTTTCAAAAAAAAAAACTCTGTTTATAATTGCAGCCATTTGCTAAAAATCATTTAAGTTATTTTTTTTTTTTCATTAATGTACACACAGCACCCCATACTGACAGAAAACACAGAATTGTTGACATTTTTGCATATTTATTAAAAAATAAAAACTGAAATATCACATGTTCCTAAGTATTCAGACCCTTTGCTCAGTATTTAGCACCCTTTTGATCTAATACAGCCAATACGAGTCTTTTTGGCAAAGATGCAACAAGTTTTTAACACCTTTATTTGGGGATCCTCTGCCATTCCTCCTTGCATATCCTCTCCAGTTCTGTCAGGTTGGATGGTAAACGTTGGTGGACAGCCATTTTTAGAGATGCTCAATTGGGTTTAAGTCATGGCTCTGGCTGGGCCATTCAAGAACATTCACAGAGTTGTTGTGAAGCCACTCCTTCATTATTTTAGCTGTGTGCTTAGAGTCATTGTCTTGTTGGAGGGTAAACCTTTCGTCCAGTCTGAGGTCCTGAGCACTCTGGAGAAGGTTTTTCGTCCAGGATATCCCTGTACTTGGCTGGATTCATCTTTCCCTCAATTGCAACCAATCGTCCTGTCCCTGCACCTGAAAAACACACCCACAGAAAAAACAACCACGATCATGATGCTGTCCCACACCATGCTTCACATGTTGGACTTTAATTGGACTTGGCAGGTGATGAGGCAGTGGCCTGGTTTTTTTTTTTTTTTTCCGATTCTCTCCTCTTTCCCCCTTTCACTTCCTACGCACACAGACCGCTAAATTAGGCCAAAAAGTTCTATCATTGGTCTCATCAGACCAAGCATCTTATTTCTCACCATCTGGAGTCCTTCAGGTGGTTTTTATATCCAAACTCCATGCGGGCTTTCATGTTCTCTGCACTGAGGAGAAGGCTTTTCCGTCGGGCCACTCTGCCATAAGCCCCGACTGGTGGAGGGCTGCAGTGATGGGGGGTTTTGTGACCTTTCTCTGCAACTTTCTCCCATCTCCCGACTGCATCCCTGGAGCTCAGCCACAGTGATCTTTGGTTCTTCTTTACCTCTCTCACCAAGGATCTTCTCCCCCGATTGCTCAGTTTGGCCGGACGGACAGCTCTAGTAAGGGTTCTGGTCGTCCCAAACGTCTCCATTTAATGATTATGGAGGCCACTGTGCTCTTAGAAACTTTAAGTGCAGCAGAAATTTTTTGTAACCTGGGCCAGATCTGTGCTCTTGCCACAATTCTGTCTCTGAGCTCTTCAGGCAGTTCCTTTGACCTCATGATTCTCATTTGCTCTGACATGCACTGTGAGCTGTAAGGTCTTATATAGACAGGTGTGTGGTTTTTCCTAATCAAGTCCAATCAGTATAATCAACACAGCTGGACTCAAATGAAGGTGTAACACCATCTCAAGGATGATCAGAAGAAATCAGCACCTTATTTAAATATATGAGTGTCACAGCAAAGGGTCTGAATACTTAGGACTATGTGATATTTCAGTTTTTCTTTTTTAATAAATCTGCAAAAATGTCAACAATTCTGTGTATTTCTGTCAATATGGGGTGCTGTGTGTTCATTAATGAGGAAAAAAATTACTTAAATGATTTTAGCAAAATGGCTGCAATATAAAGTGAAAAATTTAAGGGGGTCTGAATACTTTCCGTACCCACTGTATATATATTTATATTTCTGCTCGTCTGAGAAAATGTATTGTTTGTGCCCTTGAACATGTTTTTAATCAGGTTAATTAAAAATGACGTGGTTTTTACAAAAAATCAAATATTGATTTTTTTTTTTTTATATTTTCTTTTAAATTGTTTGATTGTACTGTACATATAGATGTGCTTTGGTTCTATCTGTTATTGTCCCTTATGTTGTTTTATTTTTTTTTTACTGTTTTTGCAGAATATCAAGTCTGCACTGACAGTGGATCAACTCATTCAACATATTAAGGTATAAGGCTGCCTCAGTCTTTTTTTTTTTTTTGTAACTTGAAATAAAACATTTAATGGTTAGCAATAGCAAGTTAGCTTTGACAGCATATAAGGGGAGAGGGCGCATCCACCCTTCAGATATCTCTCCAAAGCCACACTTCCTCCAAAAGACGTTAAGAGCCAGAGCAAGAGTGCAAAGCATCATGAGAGACGCTGTCATCAAAAGTAACAGTCAGTATCTGGTGTAGCGACCATCTGATTTAATTACAGTACATCTCATCCTCATGGACTGGACTGCACTGTCTTAGGTGTCTTACTTTTACGGACATTGCAGTTTATTGGTTAGTTTGCTTTGGCCACATGCGCAGTCCTCATGCCTCCCTTCAGCAGGCCTATTGCATGCAGGTGAGCAGAGACCCTAGGTATCTTTCTTCTGGTGTTTTTATTTATGGAAAACGTGTAAACCCTTTCCAATTTACAACTTTTTTATTTTATTTTACTAAATTATCTTTAAAATGCAGTATCCTGAAAAAGGGACGTTTGTTTGTTTGTTATTTTTTATTATTTATTTATTTGCAGAGTTTGCATATATATATTCAAGAACCTTTGCACATGGATTGTGTTCATTAGGTTGTGATCATGCAGTGTGTGCTTTTTGCTAGACTAGTGCGGTAGAGGATGTACAAGCAGAGGTGGGTGAGTTTATTCGTCGGACTCCTCAGGCTGACCTCCAGCTGGCAGCAGGCAGGGTGGCATTAGAGCTAGTTTCAAGATCCCAGACAGATGCCAACTTCTACCCTCAGTGTGCATTTCTACTGCTGCTGGAGACTCGGTACCTCTGCTACAGGTTTGAACTCACCTGCTCAGCCCCTGTCTCCCATCTCCAAGTGTTTTGTGTAACTATGCTCATCGTCTTGTTTATTTTTATTTTTTGGAAATGTAGTGTGTGCCCTGAACTACTCTCATTGGCCATGGTGAAGAAAGATTTCCATCTCTGTCAGATTGCTTTCCAAATATTTTCTGACATTCCTGAAGCTGTCACCTGCGCTTGTCTCAAAACTATTCTCAGGTGAGTTTTGTGCTGACATTAAGACCTTTACACCCTTAATAACTGAGCCATAATACTGTATTTTTTTAATAAGAAAATACGTGCACATGCAACATTAGTTCTAGCATTGCTAACTTGAAATCACAGCCAATTCCTCAAACTAAAACGGAGTCAACCAAATATAGAAAAAGTTACATGGCTCATTTTAAATTGTCTGTTGTATGTAGAAATGTGTCTGTCATTGTGACCACCATACCGCTGTGGTGGTGTTCCAGACATGCGCGCATGTAAAGGATGCTGCTGTTTGTAAATCTTTGGACATGAGTGAAGTACAAAGCCTAGTTTACATTATAGTTTAGCAATCAAATATTAGGCTGCATCACGAATATTGAAACATTTGAATTTGTGTTGAATGAGAGCGAGGTATGTGAGCCCAACACCGGTTTAGCTTGTTTGTAGGTTTGGCCTTTATAATAGCTTAAATGTTGTTTATAATGAGTGCCATTATAATGTATGTAGTGTTTGTAAATATTTAATTTACCAATAGTTTGCCTTATTTTTAGGGGTGCGACGATAAATCGATTCGTGGATCGATTCTGCGATTTTTCCGAATGCATCATGATTCTCTCTGAAATCGATTCTGAGCTGTTTTTAACTGCAGCTGGCATTGTGCGCTTTAGAAACAGCCATACTTTGCTTGCTTTCAGTTCCTTACACACACACCACTTGAACCAAAATATCAGTCATAAGTTTGAAAGGTGAGTGATTACAGGAGTGTTCACAGTGGGCTGTTTAACATTAATCTTGTGTCATAAAAGCATAAAAGCCGAGGTGCAAGTACATTTAACCACTTACATTGCTCAGCCGAATGCTCCAGTGCTCTTCTTTGTGAGCGTTTAAGTGTGCGGTTAAAAACTAGCCTAGATCGCCATCTGCTGTGAACTAAGCTCAGAATCGATTCCAGAGCGAATCTCAATGCATTCGGAGAATGGAATGATTTATCGTTGCACCCCTACTTATTTTGTTGTATTAACGGTCATTGCGACTTGTCAACCTATGCAACTTTTCTTTTTGCTTTTTTCCCGCTCACATGTGCAGTGCACCTCATGTCCCGTGAAATATACTAAGGTGCAACTTATTTTCCGGTAACCAGAAACACTAAAGGTTTTTTTTATTTATTTTTTTTTTTTTTATTTTTTATATTTATTATATTGCACAAATGCCTTTTGAAAAGAACTGTTGTAAAACAATCTTTTTATTCCTTTGTCTGACTATAGTACTCCAGACCTGGAGATGGAGACTGTGAATCTTGACATGGACAGTGTAATTTTCATGAAAGAGCTGACTCAGGCACACAGTCGATCTGATGAGGAGGGTGGGCAGCTGAACGGCTTCTGCCACCCAGCGCTAGAGAGTGATGTCTCTGATACCCCCAGCAACAAGCTACAAAGAGATCCCTTTGCACTGGATATGAGCTGTCCTGTGGGGTTACACAAGGGTGCCCTTCTGTATCCTTTGCAATTACTGGTTTATAGAAAATGAAGAATTTTTTTGTGGTGTTCTGGTTGCATGTTTTCTTTAACCTGACTGATAGAAATGAGGTTCTGCAGACAGCGTACAGTGACAGATCCCTGCTGCCACATCTAAAAGATCTCACGGTTCCACAGGTCATAGTGAGTATCTGACAAACCAACACATCTAGCCTATGTTAGGTATACAGTAGGGATGCAATGATACCGTTTTTTTTCAGATCCAATCTGATAAAGAAAATTCTGAGTATCGGCCAGTTCCGATCCGATCCAATACCAGCGCAGTTTTTATTTAAATCAATGTAGAATTTCTATACGTTGACCTGATCGTCACTCTTTTGTGTTAAACACAATCTACTAAATATAGACAACTTAATTATAAAGAAAAATAACAAATGAAAAATGTATAATCATAATCTGACAAAAATACTATTATAAACTAGGTTAGTGGATAATTTACCAGCAAAATTTATTCTAGAATAAAAATGAGTGCACAATTTTATCAAATCTAAACATTTAGTGAAATAACATTATCTAGTGTGGGAACAAATAAAAGTGAGTAAGTGTAGAACTAAATCTGGTAAAATGTATTTGTATTTTTGTATTGTTGTAAAATACATGAATGAAAACAAGTAAATATATTTATATATAAATAAACCTTAAAATTAATAGACATTTCTTTTAAATGTATAGCACAGTAATGAGGCAGCAACATATTGATTAGATAGGAGTCCTACTGTATCTATGTTGCTGTGTCCATTACTGTGCTATACATTAGATTATTAATAGTCTTTCTTGTTCTGTCCTTTCATAGGACAGAACAAGAAACATAATACTTTTGCACAATGAAAGATTATTTAAATACGAAAAGCTCCAATATAGACCAGCACAAAGCGCTAATGCGCATCCCGTGCGCAGAATGATGCGCTTGAAGCAATACGGAGTCACACAGCGTGCAGCTCCGCATAGCGAAGTTCAAAGCACAAAGAAAAGAGATAATGATGCGTAGTGTATTTTATCTGTGCAACAGTTATTGAGCCTTTTCTTTTAAGAGTTTTAAATCTCAGTTACTGTTTGCTCTTGGAGAGAGTTTCATCGTCTTGACTGTCCTAACCGAACGCAACACGCAGTATGAATGCTGAATGGAGGATGACAGACAGCTGCAGCGGAGAGAAAAGAGTTTACGTGAACTTGAATTTAATGACTTATAGATTCATCTGTACCTCACATTAACTCTTTCCCCACCATTGACGAGTTATCTTGTCTTTTAAAATAAATTGCTTCCCCGCCAAAGACGAGTTTTTACAGCTTTTCGTGTTTTCACTGTTATACACTCGGGGGCACTATATTCATACAGCAAAATATACTGGAGCCCTTAACATTTTAGTTAACATAAATTAGCATACATTTTTTTCAAAAATGCTGGCGGGGAAAGAGTTAAAGTCTGCATGAACCGGAAGTTGCTGCCGGCTTTATTTCAGTGTAGTGACGTATTTCCATCTGAAACGGAATATTGAATAGAGGGCATGGTTTTATTTTTGGACTTTGACTTTATGGTGCTTTATAATGTTTTTGTGCTTTCATGGGGCTTACCAATAACGCAGAGTAGTATACGCAGAATATCGGATTTGGATCGGTCTCGTCTGACCGATACCCGATCCGGCAGAAAATGCCAGTATCGGAGCCGTTACGGATACTGAGTATCGGATCGATGCATCCCTAGTATACAGTGTCCTATTATTTAGTCCCCCAAATTGTGGTACAGAGGTAGTTGCCTTACTAATTTGTTTGTTACAGGACCAATGGGAAGAATATAATCTTTGATGATATGTTCTCTCAATTTATATTTTTTTAAGGTCTTTTTACAGTATCTGAGGTTTCTTTATTTGAAATATTCTCATGATGCCCACAAACAAATCCGAGCTTTACGGACCCCAAGTATTTCTCAGGTCTGTCACCAAACTGTGAATATTATTTTAAACATTACCTATTGTTCGTATTGCATATTGTTCGTCTAAGGTTGATGTTTTGTTTTTTGTTTTTAAAGATCATAGACTGGGTTTGCTTACTACTAGATGCTCATTTTACCGTCTTGGCTGTGGCACCAGAAGCCAAAAGATTGGTCTTTGATCTTCACAAATTCGTGAGATCACAGGTAGAGCATGTTTCTTATTGTTGATGGAAAATTACAGTTCTGTGCTTTTTATTGTAGCTGAAGGCTGAAATTACAATGAAAAATGTCTTGCAACCCTTTTCAGGTAAAACTGTATGCTGAACTGGGCAAAATTGAGGGAAGTCTTCAAGTGCTTAAAAGTTCCAAACAGTCTGAAGATTTTGGCATGTATGCCATACAAGTGATTGAGCTCTTTTAGATTACTTGCACAGATTATTTTTAATAAAATGTGCCCTATTTTCTGCCTGTTATGAAATGTATTATGAAATTACTGAAATAAAGCTTTGCAGTATATCATGCACAATGTGTTTTATTCATGTCTGTAGGGCTGCAACAAACTATTATTTTAATAATCGATTAATCTAACGATTATTAGATCGATTAATCGACTAATCATAGATTATTTCACAGATTAAATCTGCAGTCCGTAACTTTTTTTGGTAAAAAATTATCCAAAATCTATTTTATATATTTTGCTCTGCACATTTTGTATGTTTCTCTTATTGCTTCAGACGTTTGTTATATTTGACTGTAAGTGTCCTGCGAAGTGGACATTACTGGATATTCCGCCATGATTCCAGTTTGAAGGGAGCGTATGTTCCATGCAAAGGGCATTTAAGTGTGCGAGACGTGAATTTAAATTGTATTTATTTACAGAGGTATATTATATCCCACTTCACGCTTCTCTAGTAAGTTTTTGTATGTGTGTGAAGACGCTGCAGGCAGCGGCGCAGCGCAAATCTGTAAATGAATATTCCGAAGTGAAGTAAACTTCAACGGATTTCCCCTGCTCAGGGAGTAGGGAGCAATGGACACTGTGTAGGGACCATGTCAATCGGAACACAGTTCATGCAAAGAAATAAGGTGTAACTTTTATTCCCCTGTAGTATTGTTGTTGCCATGTCGTGAAGGTGCTGTGTGTTTTTTCGTTGTGAAAGCGAAACTATTTGTTTGGCCTTCCAAAATAGGACAATATCGCTTCGTCATGCCTGGAACTGATCCTTGCTGGTCTCTGAGGAAATACTTCAACTTCGCGCTATCGATCGCCGGATCGGCTTTCACCCTGGACTAAGCGGAGTCCCAGCCCGGGGGTCTGCACTGTGGTTCCGCAAGGCCCGCGCGGCCGAATCCTTCGTCCGATCTCACAGCCCGCCACTCACTTCTAGCCCGCCGCCTCCCGCTCCCCGCTGTGTGTTTCGTTGTTAAAGCTAAACTACTTTGTTTGGTCTTCCGAAAAAGGACACAACTAGAAATCAGTGGTTTAAGTTGTATTCCACACTGTTCCAGAACAGTTCAACCCAAATATTCAGATGTGTGCAGCGCATTTTATGGAGGACGGTTTCCTGAACCTGCAGAGTAGCCTACAATGCGTTTCTATAAAGTGGGGTAGTTCCAATTTTGCAAGGACAGTCTGGCGCTTCTTTACTCACAGCCTGCAAAGTACGTTTTCATATTAAAGAGTTTGCCCGCTACACACTGCTCAAAACTCGCGTTTGATCGTCAGTGTATAGGCACAATGTTTTTCGTTTCTCTCTCCAATCAAAATGCAGACATGGTTTTATGTTTACACTGCGCGATGGAACGCAACGCGTAAAAAGACAGTACAATTCATTATAATCAGTAATTATATCCCCACTGGATGCAACAAATGCCTCGTTTGTAATAGGTTTTATTGGGACACAGAATCACAGTATGGCAAGGGGCGTAACATTTCCGTCATGCTTGAGGTATTCCGCCAATCACAGCACTGGATAGCTGGCCAATCAGCGTACACCTCGCTTTTCAGAACGATGAGCTTTGTAAAAAATCTACACTTTCAGAAAGGCGGGGCATAGAGGACAACAATAATGTCATTATGTGGAATGTTTTTTGAACCTTGACACCGCAATAAACCCCGTTTTCACTGGCACCAAATACACAAAATAATTTTTTTTGCAACGTCATATGACCCCTTTAAAAGATACGAGCGACAGTTTTAATACCTTTATCTGTAAATATTTTTGTTGATGAAATTTGCCAATTTTATGGTCTTGGAGAAACAGCTGCATTTTTATTGCGATTGCAGTATAACCAACACATTTTGGGTTGATTTAAGTTTTTATATTCAAAGATATTTACCATTCTAATTTTGCCTTTTTTTCTGTGTATATATTCTTATACAATGATGTATGCAAACCCATTGTATTTATGTTTAATATTATGATTGTTCGTTGTTAAAGATACAAACAATTTTCCCTGAGCTTGTAAGTAATTAAAAGTTCTGCAGTAATAATAATAAAAAAGACGATAAGAGAGGTGCACTAACACCTTATAGCATCAGTAACTACACAACCCTACCTAGTACAGTTTTCTGCAGACAAAGGAGATGTTGGGCAGCTGCTTGAAGATCTCTCCTTTGGAGAAGACTGCTGATATATCAAAAAAAAAAAAAAAAGGTAAGTCTTACTACTTAAAAAAATAGATTACCCCAAAATGCATTGCTCTAGCCCCACCCCAACACTTCCAATAATGATAATGCGGACCAAAAATGTATTGATAATATTTTAGTAAAACAAGGAAAATGCAATTTTTGTCATATGCCATGGCTAGGCAATGAACACTAGCAAATGCAGCCAAAGTATACCCTCAATTTTCAGTCAGTACTTAATGCACATTAATGAAACGATTGTTATTACTGACAACAGCAGGAAACACGAATATGAGTAAAAGATGAAATAAAAGTCCATGAAAATCCAAGTCGACAACATACATGAAACTAAGCTTTTATTCAAACCTTTCTAACTGATGTATTTACAGGCAGTGCACCCACGTCTTACTGCCATCTCTACACAGCTGTGCCAGTTCTGCAGCTTTATTCTGATGAAGCAGCTGACCACCGTTTCCACATTCACCTGTCTGCTGTCGGCTCATTCCCTCCTTGGCTGCGTCAGACTGGAATCTGATCATGGATGGGAAAGGGACATCGAGGCTTCCTTGCCTGAGTGCACAGAGAGGATGAGGAACATCATGATGCCCCCTGAACCCCACAATCTTGAACATGTGCAGGACAATCTGATTGCTGCTGTGTCTGCTCCAAACATCTGTGTGACTGCTCTCCATGAGCACGACTACCTGTAAAACATTTACACAGAGTAAAACGTTTTACATCTCATGCTGTCAGCATTCCATTTCTTGCCAAATTTCATTTCATATGTTTACAATTACATGCTAATTTTTGATATAGTTTCATTATTTTTGTGGTGTAGTGGGCTAAAGCACTGAGCTGGCAAGCAGAAGGTTACTGGTTCAATCTCTGCAGTCGTCACCACTGGTTGTGTCCTAGAGCAAGGCTCTTTTCTCCAGGTTGCTGCAGGGGGATTGGGGTCCCTGTAATAAGAGTACTGTAAGTCATTGGATAAAAGTGTCTGCCAAATGCATAAATGTGATTTTTGTAAATCCCTTTTTGTGTCTTGGGCACAGACGCTCAATAAAGCTGCTTATTTCAAGTTTATTTCTTCAAGGTACTATAATATAAATGCATACATATATTTTATACAATTTCTATTTGGGGGATTTAAAGGGTTAGTTTAGCCAAACATAAATTCAATCATTATTTGCTTGCCTCCACACTTTTCCAGGATGCTGCTGTGGACTTCTCCATCCTCACTGCACACAGCAGTCTCCAGACATTTCAGATACTGCAAAAATGCACAAACACAATACAGAATCAGTCATTTTAACAGCACAATGTCATTTCATTTCTGAATTAGAAGTAAAAAAAAATATATATATATATCTTAATTTGTTTTTGTTTCAGGTTTTCTCTTTTTTCCACAAATGCCACACCTTTCCTCGCAGGTCCTGCTCCACCACAAAAGCTCTGCAGCAAATGCACAGGAATCAAGAATAAGAAAAGTACTCTAATAACAATAATTAAAATAAAATACAACTTAAGATTTAAAAGATGTTTAATTCATTTTTGTAGTGTACTCACTCAAAGCCTTTGATGGCAGCACTGCACCTGATAAACACACCTGTGTCTCAGTTGTCCCTGTAACATCCAGACAAGTCAAGTTACCTCTGATTTATCTGCTCAATACTGCATTTACATGTTGAGGTAGTTGC
This sequence comes from Sinocyclocheilus anophthalmus, assembly GCA_018155175.1. Classification (NCBI taxonomy): domain Eukaryota; kingdom Metazoa; phylum Chordata; class Actinopteri; order Cypriniformes; family Cyprinidae; genus Sinocyclocheilus; species Sinocyclocheilus anophthalmus. The sequence goes on along the minus strand of JADLZN010002091.1, from coordinate 19,351 downwards.
TAATTTGCCAACACAAATGTTCCTCAATTTATCAACAGTACTAATGGACAAATTAAATAGATAACTTATGTTTAGTTACTTATGTAGATTTATTTATTTACATTACATTCAACTAATGTAAGCAGTGTTGACAACAGTGAATTCTACTACTAGCGCCATACATCACTCCGATGTCTATTTCTTGTCTATTAGGTGTGCCCATCTGTAATTCTTTTCGAACATTTTCCTGACATATTAAATAGACATTTAGTAATCTTTAAGTCTTTAAGATGTATATGGTTTATGTAAATTCACTTTGGAGACGTAGGCCTATGTGAGCTCCCATTTTCGCTATAACATCATAAAACGTGTTTTTACAGAAAAATCACAAATATACTATACTGTCTAGCGTCTTACACCTTCACAATCAGTTAACTCTACAGTATCCACAAATGCCATTTTAACTAGAGCCCGACCGATATATCGTTTTGCCGATATTATCGGCCGATATGAGCCTGTCGCCAATATATCGGTATCGGCGAATATTCCGCCGATATGACTTTTTTTTTTATAGAACATATAATGCAGATAAAATGCTTGAAATGGTGTAATTACTTAGTGTGTCCAGCAGAGCGCTCCATTGTTTGCTACTGGCGCCCTGGATGAAACGCTTTAAGCTTAAGTCTATGTAACAACATTGAAACTTTGCACGGCCATATCTCCGTAACGCGCATCGAATCCGCACCAATTCGGGGATCCCTTCATCTCGATGAACCCTCTCGACGTGAATCCAGTGTATTCTTACCCTCTTTCGAATGAGACCACCCCTGCGTCGATAGCCCCCGTGGTCTTATTCGACCATAAGTGCAGTCCAGTTCCAAGGGAACGTACACGTTGCATTCAAAGGGCATTAAAGTGCACGAGACGTGAATTTATATTGTTTTTATTTACAGAGGTATATTATGTCAGACTTTACACTTCTGTAGTAAATTTCGTCTGTGTGTGAAGACAGTAGCGAAAATCCGTGAATGAATGTATGTTCCGAAGTGACCTGACATGTGACCAAGTATGGTGACCCATACTCGGAATCCAAAGTGAACACACACACACCGTGAACACACACAGGGCCGTTTCTAGCCAATTTGACACACTAGGCGAAATCCCTATTGCCCCCCCAATTATATATATATATAATTATTTTCAGACACCAGTTCTCCAATAAATTAAATGTCGTGGAAAAGTTCATTTATTATGAATTATTCAACTCAAATTGTGAAACTCGTGTATTAACTAAATTCAATGCACACAGACTGAATTAGTTTTAAGTCTTTGGTTCTTTTAACTGTAAAGATTTTGGCTCACATTTAACAAAAACAATCTCAACAAATTAGAATACTTCATAAGACAATAAAAAACATTTTAGTGAATTGTTGGCCTTCTGTAAAGTATGTTCATTTACTGTACATGTACTCAGTATTTGGTAGGGGCTCCTTTTGCTTTAATTCGGCGTGGCATGGAGGTGATCATTTTGTGGCACTGCTCAGGTGGTATGGAAACCCAGGTTGCTTAGATAGCGGCCTTCAGGTCATCTGCATAGTTGGGTCTGGTGTCTCTCATCTTCCACTTGACAATACCCCATAGATTCTCTAATGGGTTCAGGTCTGGAGAGTTTGCTGGACAGTCAAGCACACCAACACCATGGTCATTAAACCAACTTTTTGTGCTTTTGTGGGTGCCAATACTCTGGAAAATGAAATAGCTCTTCAAAAAGCTGCACAGAAGAATCATGAGTGCTGCCAAATGTCTTGGTAATTGTTGCAGTGACTTTGGTTTTTAAAAAACACAATGGACCAACACCAGCCATTTGACATTGCACCCCAAATCATCACAGAATGGGGAAACTTAACACTGGACTTCAAGCAATTTTGGCTATGAGCTTCTCCACCCTTCCTCAGACTCTAGGACCTTGTTTCCAAATGAAATATAAAATTTGCTCTCATCTGAAAAGAGGACTTTAAACAACTGGGAAACAGTCCAGTTCTTCTTCTCCTTATCCCAGTTAAGACGCCTCTGACGTTGTCTGTGGTTCAGGGTTGGCTTAACAAGAGGAATATGACAACAGTAGCCAAATTCCTTGACACATCTGTATGTGTGGTGGCTCTTGATGCCTTGAAACCAGCCTCAGTCCATTCCTTATGACGTTCACTCAAATTCTTGAATCGATTTTGCTTGACAACCTCATAAGGCTGCGGTCTCCTCGGTTGGTTGTGCATCTTTTCTCCACACTTTTTTTTCCTGTCCACTCAACTTTCGGTTAACTGCTTGGATACAGCACATCTGTGAACAGCCCAGCTTCTTTTGCCTGCGTCTCATGTCCTTCAAAGCGTGCTTTAGCTTCCACTCTCCGCGCAAATGTTTGGATATGCGCCTAACAGGGCTCATTTATCTAGGTTAAATGTTTAAATTAATACTGTGAAATGCATGAAGTGTTTTATGTCTGTTTATTTTAGGCAAGTTGTGTTGGTTTGAGAAGGCTAAGTTGATCAAACATAATGCTCAACTCACTGTCGTTCCTTTAAAAAATAAAAACTTGAATTTAACAAACATAAAATGTTCCAAACATATTTCTAAATCAACTTTATAAAGAAACAAAAAGAAATATGACCACTTTGCCATTAAAAACCAAAACTGAACTATTTGAATAGCTGTGTAATGGGGAAAAGAGAGAGGTATGCACATTACTAAGCACTGAAATATAAAACAAATAGAAAAGGAAAAAGCAGTTTTTTTTATTTTTTATAATTAAACTGCGTCGTTAGAGTTGGTATGTGGCTTTATCAGACACTTGCACTTAACATTTTATGAAAATCAAGATCAAATGGAGTTCACAAGGTTTTTGACAAGCGAATGACGGAGATCTGTGTTTTGTCTGTCATTACAACGGGTCAGCAAGTGCATCGCATTATTCGCTTTCATCAACTTACAGGTTATAACATTTATTGTAGCTATATGGTCGCTTAGTTTTTCATGTCGTTTAGCTATTAGCAATGTCTAAATCTCATGATAGACGATGAAGCGCTATATGCACAGGTTATTTAAAAGGTAGCCTACAAAAGTAGCCTATTGGTTACAACTAGATGGCAAAAGCTATTCTCCGCTCTTCAAACACACAAAAAATATTAGCCTTTATAAACATAGTGTTTTAGTGAAGAGAACGCTAAAGCGCTAAAGATGAATTTCTCTTTAAATGCACGTCCAATGAGGAGATTGTGAGTCAGGTTGGTCAAATACATTTTTGCAACATTGACTCCGAAAACATTGGTTTATTAACAAATAATTAAAATATCCCCTCACAATTTTTTTTACTTTTTATTTTATTTTATTTATTTAGTTTGTTTTTGGCCGCTGTGCCAAAATTGTGTTTGCATTCAGTAGCCTATATGGCAGCATTTTTGTGCCACCTTCAAAAATAACTAAATAAATAAGATTAACGTCATAATATTCTAAGAATAAAGTCAAAATTAAGATAATAAAATCATGTTATAGTGCGTGAAGTTAATGTGAAAATTCCACATATATGCCTTACATGGCATCCGTCATTCTTTTGATTGTTGTTCAATTGTTTTTTTTAACTCTGATTGATCGATTCATGAGACATTCGTTTGTATTAAATTGTTCTGATTTTAACATGCATTCAAATATTCATGTTTATTTCGTGCTGCAAATATTAAAGAGGAAAATATCATTGATTCATATGCAGCTTGAACTGAGGCGAAGCTCACAACAAATTAAAGAGCGTAAAAAGACATTTATTGTTTGTATTTTATCATAAAATTGACAGAAGGCTGAGACTTTGTATTAACAAAGCACAAAGCTGCGATTATTGAGTGGCTTGCGTGCTACAAATAATGGACTTGAAAACTTTAAACATAATTTCCAAGCATTAGCCTATACTGTAAATAAAACAGCTTGTGAATTAGTCACGATTCACGTAACGTTATTTACTTCAGAAAAATCAACAATAGGGCCTAAATTAAGTTAACCGAGTTGGAGCCCATAACGTTTGGGGGGCAGTACACATTTTTTGCATGGGCCCGGGGCTGACTCGTTTCGCCACTGTCTCCCTACGACTGTGATCATAAGGTTTCAGTAGATATCAACACATGAACAATAGGCTATATATGAGCTACTGCCTTATTTTAATAGATATAACATTTGAAAATGAAAATGTGTCAAACTGGGTAAATCAGTTTCAAAACATTTTCAAATAGGCCTATGTATAAACATTTATTAATCATTTATCAAAGCTCTTAATATGAACATGTAGAGTAGCCTACAACAAACTGCTCTTGTAATAAGCAGCTGTATGACATGAAAAAACAAAAACAAAAAACAAAACCTGAACTTTGAAATAATAGACATCTGCTGATCATACAATTATCTAGTTTTCAGAAATGAGGTCTACTGTATAGTGAATTATTTTTTTCTTTAGAGACGTGTTGTATTAACTATTACCAGTAAGTTCATATGTGCTCCGATTAACATTAGCCTATATTATTATATTGTATTATTTTATTTAAACTGTAACTGTGAATATATTTGGACGCTCCATGTTAGTCACTGAATAGGCTTACATGATTTTCAATTGATTTTTAGGTGATATTGCTTGAAAAGTGAATTACAATGAGTGCTCAAAGAAAAAAAAACTAAATTATTTATGCTGTTTATTTTATTATCAAAGCCTATGTGATAACAAAACTNTCATTTGCTTTTTTACTCTAAAAGTGCATTAGTGTTCCTAGAAGCTCTAAATTAAGCAGGCTATGCATTAAAGCTCTAACATGACTTATTTTGTCTGGAACTTGTAACACACTGAAAAGGCTCTTTCTGAATTGCAAATAAGCTTTCATTTCATGAATTAGAAACATTTTTCATAAGTGCAAGATTTACACTTAATATTGCATAAACCACCTTTCTCTCACCGAGAAAATACCTTTTTAGCACATTTGGGCTTGCATTCTGTTCATTTTGTTTTTTAACATTAGTGCTCTTGAAGCTTATCTAAGTAGGCAGGGCATTGAAGCTATAATATGACTTGCTGTTTCTCGGAAACTTGTAACAAACGGAAAATGCCTTCTGCACGGCAAAAATAAGCTTTCTTTTCATGAGCTCAGAAAAACAATTGTTTTTTGTTTTCTTTTTTTTCCCAAAAAACATAAGGGCAAGATTTACTCTTAATATTGTATAAACCAACTTTCTCTCACTGAGAAAGTACCTTTTTGGCACCTTTAGGCTTGCATTCTGTTAATTTGCTTTTTTACACATTAGTGCTCATTGAAGCTTTAATCTAAGCAGGCAGTGCATTGAAGCTCTAACATGACTTGCTGTTTCTTGGATCTTGTAACACACTGAAAAAGCTCTTTATTGCAAATAAGATTTCATTTCATAAATAAGAAATATCATTGTTTAACTAAGGCAAGATTTACTCTTAATATTGTATAAATCAACTTTCTCTCTCTGAGAAAGTACCTTTTGGCACATTTAGGCTTGCATTCTCTTCATTTGCTTTTTACCCTTGTCTCATCTGAAGCTTTAAATATAAGAGGCAGTGATTGAGTCTAACATGACTTGCTGTTTCTGGAACTTGTAACAAACTGAAATGTTTGTCTGCATTCGCAAATAATTTTTCATTTCAGAGTTATGAAACATTATCATGTGGAAAAGGGTTTATAACATTGCATTAACAAACTTTCTCTCACTGGGAAAGAAGCTATACAGCATATGTGGGCTTCCTTTCTCTTCATTTGCTCAGAAACACTAACACATCATTAGTGCTCAATGAAGCTCTAAACTAAGCAGCCTGTGCATTGAAACTCTAACATGACTTGCTGTTTCTGGAACTTGTAAAAAATTGAAAAGGCTCTTTCTGCATTGCAAATAAGCTTTCATTTTATGAGTTAGAAACATCTTTCATAAGGCAAGATTTATCTCTTAATAATGCTAAAACCAACTTTCACTCATTGAGAAACTACCTTTTTCGCAAATTTGGGCTTGCATTCTCTTCATTTGCTTATTTTTTGTTTTTGTACCCCCCCCAGTTACAGAGCATTAGTGCCCTAGAAGCTATAGAGTGGTAAGTTTGCAGCGAATGCTCGAAAGAATTTACAGGGCAAAAAGGTTCTAACATGTTCAAATCTGTCTTTCTGCATTGCAAATAATCTTTCATTTCATGAGTTAGAAACATCTATCATGTGGAAAAGGTTTGCTCTTAACATTGCATATACCAACTTTCTCTCACTGGGAAAGAAGCTATACAGCATATGTGGGCTTCCTTTCTCTTCATTTGCTCAGAAACACTAACACATCATTAGTGCTCAATGAAGCTCTAAACTAAGCAGCCTGTACATTAACGTTCTAATATGACTTGCTGTGACTTGGGTCTTGTAACACACTGAAAAGGCTCTTTCTGCATTGCAAATAAGCTTTCATTTCATGAGTTAGAACTATCTTTCATAAGGGCAAGATTTACTGTTAATATTGCATAAACCTACTCTCTCTCACAGAGAAAGAACCTTTTTGGCACCTTTAGGCTTGCATTCTCTTAATTTGTTTTTTACACATTAGTGCTCATTGAAGCTTTAACTAAGCAGGCAGTGCATTGAAGCTCTAACATGACTTGCTGTTTCTGGAACTTGTAACAAACTGAAAATGTTCTTTCTGCATTGCAAATAATCTTTCATTTCATGAGTTAGAAACATCTTAATGGAAACGGTTGGATTTAATACATTGCATATAACAACTTCTCCAATGCGGAAAAAAGAATACAGCATATGTGGGTTCCTCTCTCCATTGAAGAAAAACATTAACCACATCATTAGTGCTCAGAAGATATAATAAGCCAGGCCTGGCACTTCTGAATCCAACATGACTGTGTTTCGGAACTTGTAACAAACTGAAAAGGCTCTTTCTGCATTGCAAATAAGCTTTCATTTCATGAGTTAGAAACATCTTTCATAAGGGCAAGATTTACTCTTAATATTGCTAAAACCTTCACTCGCCTAGAAGGAAAGTCCCGTTCGTAATTGAGGCTTGCATTTACCATCATTTGCTTTTTTACACTCAACGGCATAGTGTTCGAGAAGCTTCTAAAATTTAAGGAAGCTATGCATTAAAGATCTATATGACTTACTTTGTCTGTTGTAGAACACCGGAAAGGCTCTGTTCTGCATGCAATAAAGTATCATTTCTATGAGTTAGACAAATCTGAATAAAGCAAGATGTACTCTTAATATTGCATAAACCAAATTTTCCCAGTGAGAAATACAGGTTTTGCAATTTTGGCTTGCATTCCTCTACATTGCTTTTTCTTACCAGTAGTGCGCATTGAGCTTAATCTAAGCAGGCAGTGCATTGAAGCTCTAACATGACTTGCTGTTTCTGGAACTTGTAACAAACTGAAAGGGTCTTTCGGCATGCAAAATTTTGCTTTAATTTTATGAAGTTAGATAGAAAAACATCTTTCATAAGGCAAGATTTACTCTTAATATTGCTAAAACCAACTTTCACTCATTGAGAAACTACCTTTTTCGCAAATTTGGGCTTGCATTCTCTTCATTTGCTTTTTTACACATTAGTGCTCATTGAAGCTTTAATCTAAGCAGGCAGTGCATTGAAGCTCTAACATGACTTGCTGTATCTGGATCTTGTAACACACTGAAAAGGCTCTTTCTGCTTTGCAAATAAGCTTTCATTTCAAGAGTTATAAACATTTTTCATAAGGGTAAGATGTAATCTTAATATTGCTAAAACCAACTTTCACTCTTTGAGAAACTACCTTTTAGCGCAAATTTGGGCTTGCATTCTCTTAATTTGCTTTTTACAGTTACAGAGCATTAGTGCTCCTAGAAGCTCTATACTGGTAAGTATTTGCATCGAAGCTCTAAATTAATTTACAGGGCATAAAATTCTAAAACATCAAAATCTGTCTTTCTGCATTGCAAATAAAATTTCATTTATTGAGTAAGAAACATCTTTCATGTGGAAAAGGTTTGCTCTTAACATTGCATATACCAACTTTCTCTCACTGGGAAAGAAGCTATGCAGCATATGTGGGCTTGCTTTCTCTTCATTTGCTCAGAAACACTAACTAACCATTAGTGTTCACAGAAGCTGTAAACTAACATGGCTGTTGAATTAACGTTCTAGAGATTGCCGTGGCTGGAGATCCCTTGGGACACGACGGAAAGGATACCTGCATTGCAAATAAGCTTTCATTTCATGAGTTAGAAACATTGTTCATAAGGGAAGATTTACTTAATATTGCATAAACCTACTCTCTCTCACTGAGAAAGTACCTTTTTGGCACCTTTAGGCTTGCATTCTCTTAATTTGCTTTTTTACACATTAGTGCTCATTGAAGCTTTAATCTAAGCAGGCAGTGCATTGAAGCTGTAACATGACTTGCTGGTTTTGTGAACTTGTTAACGCATGAAAAGGCTCTTTCTGCATTGCAATAGCTTTCATTTCATGAGTTAGAAACATCTTTCATAAGGCAAGATTTATATTAATCTGCGTAAAACCAGGCTTCATCATTGGAAATCCTTTTTCAGCAATTCTGGGCTTAACATTCTCTACATTTGCTTTTTTACAGATTAGTGCTCATTGAAGCTTTAATCTAAGTAGGCAGTGCATTGAAGCTGTAACATGACTTGCTGTTTCTGGAACTTGTAACAAAACGGAAAAGGTCTTTGCTGGCAAATAAGCTTCATTTCATGCGTTAGAAACATTGTTCATAAGGGCAAGATTTACTCGTGATATGCTAAAACACCAACTTTCTCTCGATGAGAAAGTACCTTTTTTCGTTATATTTAGGCTTGCATTATCACTGCCGTTGCTTTTGACAATAACAGTGATTAGTGTTCCCTAGAAGCTCTAAAATTACAGGGCTGTGAAGTAAGGCCTCTTATGACGTACTTTGTTGTTGTTGAACACACTGAAAAGCTCTGTCTGCATTGCACTAAGATTTCATTTCAGGAGTTAGACACATCTTTCAATAAAGCAAGATTGTACTATAATAGTGCATAAACCAACTTTCGTACTGGAGAAAGTACCTGTTGGTTACATTTAGGTGCATTCTCTAATGGCTTTGTTCACACATTAGGCTCATGCAGCTTTAATATAGTGGCAGCTCAATTGAAGATGTAAACATGACTTGATGTTTCTGGAACTGGTAACAAACGAAAAGGCTCTTTCTGCATTGCAATAGGTTTCATTTCAGGAGTTAGAAAACATCTTCATAAGGCAAGATTTACCTAATATTGCTAATAAAAACCAACTTTAACCATTGAGAAACTACCTTTTTCGCAAAATTGGGGCGCTTGCAAGTCCTTCATTGCTTTTTTCCAGATATTGTGCTCATGAAGCTTCATCTAAGCAGGCAGGCTTGAAGCTCTAAAATGGCTTCCTTTGTCTGGTGAACGGGTAACACCACTGAAAAGGCTCTGTTGCATTGCAACTAAGCGTATTTCATGAGTTAAACACATTTTGCTCTTCAAGGGCAAGATTTCTTATATGCATAACCACTTCTCTCGCTGAGAAAGTACCTTTTTCGTATATTAAGGCTTGCATTCTCATCGGTTGCTTTTTTACACTAACAGTGGCATAGGGTCCTAGAGCTCTAATTAAAGCAGGCTGGCATTAAAGCGACATGACTTACTTTGTCTGAACTTGTTTGTTTTTTTTTTCTAAAAACACTGCAGGCTCTCTCTGCATTGCAAATAAGCTTATATTTAATGAGTTAGAAACATTTTTCATAAGGGATAGATTTACTCTTAATATTGCATAAACCACTTTTCTCTCACTGAGAAAGTACCTTTTTCGATCATTTGTGCTTGTATTCTCTTCATTTGCTTTTTTACTCTAATAGAGCATTAGTGATCCTAGAAACTCTATAGTGGTATGTTTTTGCATTGAAGCTCTAACATGATTTACAGGGCAAAAAGGTTCTAACATGTTCAAATCTGTCTTTCTGCATTGCAAATAAAGTTTCATGTCATGAGTAAGAGACATCTTTTATCTGGAAAAGCGTTGCTCTTAACATTGCTAAAATCAACTTTCTCTCACTGAGAAAGTACCTTTTTAGCACATTTGGAATTGCATTCTCTTCATTTGCTTTTTTACTCTAAAAGTGCATTAGTGTTCCTAGAAGCTCTAAATTAAGCAGGCTGTGCATTAAAGCTCAATCATGACTTACTTTGTCTGTTGCTTGTAACACACTGAAAAGGCTCTTTCTGCATTGCAAATAAGCTTTCATTTCATGAGTTAGAAACATTTTTCATAAGGGCAAGATTTACTCTTAATATTGCATAAACCTACTCTCTCTCACTGAGAAAGTACCTTTTTGGCACATTTGGGCTTGCATTCTCTTCATTTGCTTTTTTACACATTAGTGCTCATTGAAGCTTTAATCTAAGCAGGCAGTGGATTGAAGCTCTAACATGACTTGCTGTCTCTGGAAATTGTAACACATTTAAAAGGCTCTTTCTGCATTGCAAATAAGCTTTCATTTCATGAGTTAGAAACATTTTTCATAAGGGCAAGATTTACTCTTAATATCGTATAAATCAACTTTCTCTCTCTGAGAAAGTACCCTTTTGGCACATTTAGGCTTGCATTCTCTTCATTTGCTTTTTTACACATTAGTGCTCATTGAAGCTTTAATCTAAGCAGGCAGTGCATTGAAGCTCTAACATGACTTGCTGTTTCTGGAACTTGTAACAAACTGAAAATGCTCTTTCTGCACTGCAAATAATATTTAATTTCATACAGAAGAAACATATTTCATAAGGGCAGATTCTCCATATCGTATCAATACTTTCTCTCGCTGAGAAAGTACCTTTTTCGCACATTTAGGCTTGCATTCTCTTCATTTGCTTTTTTACACTAACAGAGCATTAGTGTTCCTTGAAGCTCTAAACTAGTGATTCTGTGCATTGAAGCTCTAACATGACTTGCTGTTTCTGGAACTTGTAACAAACTGAAAATGTTCTTTCTGCATTGCAAATAATCTTTCATTTCAATGAGTTAGAAACATCTATCATGTGGAAAAGGTTTCTCAACATTGCATATACCAACTTTCTCTCACTGGGAAAGAAGCTATGCAGCATATGTGGGCTTGCTTTCTTTTCATTTGCTCAGAAACACTAACACATCATTAGTGCTCAATGAAGCTCTAAACTAAGCAGCCTGTGCATTAACTTTCTAATATGACTTGCTGTGTCTTGGATCTTGTAAAAAAAATTTGAAAGCTCTTCGGCATTGCAATAAGGCTTTAATTTTTATTTTGGGGGGGGAGGTCTGAAAAACAAAACATTGTCCAAGGCAAGATTTATCTTTAATAATGCTACAACCCAACTTTCACTCTTTGAGAAAATACCTTTTAGCGCAAATTTGGGCTTGCATGCTCTCCTTTTGCTTTTTACAGTTACAGAGCATTAGTGCTCTAGAAGATCTTACTGGTAGTATTTGCATCGAATGCTCTAGATTCAGTTACAGGGCGAAATTCTAAAAACATCCAATCTGTCATGTCTGACATTGCAAATAAAATTCATTTAAGAGTACGAAACATCTTTCATGGGAAAAGTTTGCTCTTAACATGGCATATACCAACTTTCTCTCACGTGGAAAAGAACATATGCAGTATAGTTGGGTTGCTTTCTTTTTCATTTGCTCCCGAAACACTAACAAATCTTAGTGCGCAATGAAGCTCTAAGCTAAGCGCCTGGCATTAACGTTCTAATATGATTGCTGTGCTTGGATCTAGTAACACATGAAAAGGCTCTTTCTGCATGAAATAAGCTTTCATTTCATTGAGTTAGAAACATGTTCATAAGGGCAGATTTAATGTTCATATTGCATAAACCTAATCTCTCTCCACAGAGAAAGAAACTTTTGGCACCTTTCGGCTTGAATCTGGTTAACTTTGCTTTTTTACACATTAGTGCTATGAAGCTTATCTAAGTAGGCGGGCTGAGCTCTAACACGACTGCCTGTTTCGGAACTTGTAACAAAATGAAAATCTCTTCTGCATGGAAATAAGCTTTCATTTCTGAGCAAGAAACCTTGTTTCAGAAGGGCAGATTTACTCTTAATTATTGTATAAATCAATTTCTCTCTTTAGAAAGTACCTTTGGCCACATTTAGGCTTGCATCGCGTCATGCTTTTTTTCCCAGTAGGCTCATTTGAAGTTAATCTAAAGTAGGGCCAGTGCGTGAAGCTCTAACATGACTTGCTGTGTCTATAACTTGTAACACACTGAAAAGGATCTTTCTGCATTGCAAATAAGCTTTCATTTCATGAGCTAGAAAAATTGTTCATAAGGGCAAGATTTACTCTTAATATTGCATAAACCAACTTTCTCTCACTGAGAAAGAAGCTTTTCAGCATATGTTGGCTTGCATTCTCTTCATTTGCATTTATTACACTTATAGAGCATTAGTGCTCCTAGAAGCTCTATACTGGTATGTATTTGCATCGAAGCTCTAAATTAATTTACAGGGCATAAAGTTCTAAAACATCCAAATCTGTCTTTCTGCATTGCAAATACATTTCATTTTAATGAGTAAGAAAATCTTTCAGGTGGAAAAGGTTTGGCTCTTAAACATTTGCATATACCAACTTTCTCTCACTGAGAAAGAAGCTATGCAGCATTTGTGGGCTTGCTTTCTTTTCATTTGCTCAGAAACACTAACACATCATTAGTGCTCATTGAAGCTCTAAACTAAGCAGGCTGTGCATTAAAGCTCTAACATGACTTGCTGTTTCTGGATCTTGTAACACACTGAAAATGCTCTTTCTGCATTGCAAATAACCTTTCATTTCATGAGTTAGAAACATTTTTCATAAGGGCAAGATTTACTCTTAATATTGCATAAACCAACTTTCTCTCACTGAGAAAGTACCTTTTTGGCACATTTAGGCTTGCATTCTCTTCATTTGCTTTTTTACACATTAGTTCTCATTGAAGCTTTAATCTAAGCAGGCAGTGTGAAGCTGTAACTTGACTTGCTGTTTCTGGAACTTGTAACAAACTCAAAAGGCATTGCAAATAAGGTTTCATTTCATGAGTTCGAAACATTTTTCATAAGGGCAAGATTTACTCTTAAAATTGCATAAACCAACTTTCTCTCACTGAGAAAGAATATTTTCAGCATGTGTGTTATTGCATTCTCTCAATTTGCTTTTTGTTACTCTAATAGAAGCATGTGATCCTAGAACTCTATAGTGGTACGTTTTTGCATTGAAGCTCTAACATGATTTACAGGGCAAAAAGGTTCTAACATGTTCAAATCTGTCTTTCTGCATTGCAAATAACGTTTCATGTCATGAGTAAGAGACATCTTTTATCTGGAAAAGCGTTGCTCTTAATATTGCTAAAATCAACTTTCTCTCACTGAGAAAGTACCTTTTTGGCACATTTAGGCTTGCATTCTCTTCATTTGCTTTTTTACTCTAAAAGTGCATTAGTGTTCCTAGAAGCTCTAAATTAAGCAGGCTGTGCATTAAAGCTCTAACATGACTTATTTTGTCTGGAACTTGTAACACACTGAAAAGGCTCTGTCTGCATTCCAAATAAGCTTTCATTTCATGATTTAGAACCATCTTTCATAAGGCAAGATTTAGCTCTTAATATTGCTAAAACCAACTTTCACTCATTGAGAAACTATCTTTTTCGCAAATTTGGGCTTGCGTTCTCTTCATTTGCTTTTTTTGCACATATGCTATTGAAGCTTTAATCTAAGTAGGCAGTGCATTGAAGCTCTAACATGACTTGCTGTTTCTGGAACTTGTAACAAACTGAAAAGGGTCTTTCTGCATTGCAAATAAGCTTTCATTTCATGAGTTAGAAACATTTTTCATAAGGGCAAGATTTACTCTTAATATTGCTAAAACCAACTTTCACTCATTGAGAAACTACCTTTTTCGCAAATTTGGGCTTGCATTCTCTTAATTTGCTTTTTACATTAGTGCTCATTGAAGCTTTAATCTAAGCAGGCAGTGCATTGAAGCTCTAACATGACTTGCTGTTTCTGACTTGTACAACGGAAATGTCTTTCTGCATTGCAAATAACCTTTCATTTCATAAGTCATAAACTTCTGTCATGTTGGCAAAATTTGCTCTTAACTTTGAATTAAGCAACTTTCTCTAACTGAGAGAGAAGCTTTGCAGCATATGTGGGCTTGATTTCTCTTCATTTGCTCAGAAACACTAACACATCATTAGTGCTCAATGAAGCTCTAAACTAAGCAGCCTGTGCATTGAATCTCTAACATGACTTGCTGTTTCTGGAACTTGTAAAAAACTGAAAAGGCTCTTTCTGCATTGCAAATAAGCTTTCATTTTATGAGTTAGAAACATCTTTCATAAGGCAAGATTTACTCTTAATATTGCTAAAACCAACTTTCACTCATTGAGAAACTACCTTTTTCGCAAATTTGGGCTTGCATTCTCTTCATTTGCTTTTTTACACATTAGTGCTCATTGAAGCTTTAATGTAAGCAGGCAGTGCATTGAAGCTCTAACATGACTTGCTGTTTCTGGAACTTGTAAAACACTGAAAAGGCTCTTTCTGCATTGCAAATAAGCTTTCATTTCATGAGTTAGAAACATCTTTCATTTGGCAAGATTTATCTCTTAAAAATGCTAAAACCAACTTTACCTCATTGAGAAACTACCTTTTTTCGCAAATTTGGGCTTGCATTCTCTTCATTTGCTTTTTTACACATTAGTGCTCATTGAAGCTTTAATATAAGCTGGCAGTGCATTGAAGCTGTAACATGACTTGCTGTTTCTGGAACTTGTAACAAACTGAAAAGGCTCTTTCTGCATTGCAAATAAGCTTTTATTTCATGAGTTAGAAACTTTTTTCATAAGTGCAAGATTTACTCTTAATGTTGCATAAACTACCTTTCTCTCACTGAGAAAGTACCTTTTTAGCATATTTGGGCTTACATTCTCTTCATTTGCTTTTTTACACTAACAGAGCATTAGTGTTCCTAGAAGCTCTATAGTGGTAAGTATTTGCATTGAATCTCTAACATGATTTACAGGGCAAAAAAGTTCTAACATGTTCAAATCTGTCTTTCTGCATTGCAAATAACGTTTCATGTAATGCGTGAGACATCTTCATCTGGAAAAGCGATGCTCTTAATATTGTTAAAATCAACTTTCTCTCACTGAGATAGTACCTTTTTGGCACATTTAGGCTTGCATTCTCTTCATTTGCTTTTTTACTCTAACAGTGCATTAGTGTTCCTAGAAGCTCTAAATTAAGCAGGCTGTGCATTAAAGCTCTAACATGACTTACTTTGTCTGGAACTTGTAACACACTGAAAAGGCTCTGTCTGCATTGCAAATACGCTTTCATTTCATGAGTTAGAACCATCTTTCATAAGGCAAGATTTAGCTCTTAATATTGCTAAAACCAACTTTCACTAATTGAGAAACTACCTTTTTGGCAAATTTGGGCTTGCATTCTCTTAATTTGCTTTTTTACACATTAGTGCTCATTGAAGCTTTAATCTAAGCAGGCAGTGCATTGAAGCTCTAACATGACTTGCTGTTTCTGGAACTTGTAACAACGCAAATTTATTTCTGCATTGCAAATAAGATTTCATTTCATGAGTTAGAAACATCTTTTATGTGGAAAAGGTTTACTCTTAATATTGCTAAAACCAAATTTCTCTCACTGGGAAAGAAGCTATGTGGGCTTGCTTTCTTTTCATTTGCTCAGAAACACTAACACATCATTAGTGCTCAATGAAGCTCTAAACTAAGCAGCCTGTACATTAACGTTCTAATATGACTTGCTGTGACTTGGGTCTTGTAACACACTGAAAAGGCTCTTTCTGCATTGCAAATAAGTTTCATTTCATGAGCTAGAAACATTGTTTAAGGTCAAAGATTTACTCTTAATATTGTATAAATCAACTTTCTCTCTCTGAGAAAGTACCCTTTTGGCACATTTAGGCTTGCATGCTCTTAATTTGCTTTTTTACATAGTGCTCATTGAAGCTTTAATCTAAGCAGGCAGTGCATTGAAGCTCTAACATGACTTGCTGTTTCTGGAACTTGTAACAAACTGAAAATGTTCTTTCTGCATTGCAAATAAGCTTTCATTTCATGAGTTAGAAACATCTTTCATAAGGCAAGATTTATCGCTTAATAATGCTAAAACCAACTTTCACTCATTGAGAAACTACCTTTTAGCGCAAATTTGGGCTTGCATTCTCTTCATTTGCTTTTTTACAGTTACAGAGCATTAGTGCTCCTAGAAGCTCTATACTGGTAAGTATTTGCATCGAAGCTCTAAATTAATTTACAGGGCATAAAATTCTAAAACATCCAAATCTGTCTTTCTGCATTGCAAATAACATTTCATTTAATGAGTAAGAAACATCTTTCATGTGGAAAAGGTTTGCTCTTAACATTGCATATACCAACTTTCTCTCACTGGGAAAGAAGCTATGCAGCATATGTGGGCTTGCTTTCTCTTCATTTGCTCAGAAACACTAACAGATCATTAGTGCTCAATGAAGCTCTAAACTAAGCAGCCTGTGCATTAACTTTCTAATATGACTTGCTGTGTCTTGGATCTTGTAACACACTGAAAAAGCTCTTTCTGCATTGCAAATAAGCTTTAATTTCATGAGTTAGAAACATTGTTCATAAGGGCAAGATTTACTCTTAATATTGCATAAACCTACTCTCTCTCACAGAGAAAGTACCTTTTTGGCACCTTTATTAGGCTTGCATTCTCTTAATTTGCTTTTTTACACATTAGTTCTCATTGAAGCTTTAATCTAAGCAGGCAGTGTGAAGCTGTAACTTGACTTGCTGTTTCTGGAACTTGTAACAAACTCAAAAGGCATTGCAAATAAGGTTTCATTTCATGAGTTCGAAACATTTTTCATAAGGGCAAGATTTACTCTTAAAATTGCATAAACCAACTTTCTCTCACTGAAATTACCTTTTTCGAATCATTTGTGATTGGCAGTGCCTGCTTCATTTTGCTTTTTACTCTAATAAGCATTAGTGATCGCTAGAAACTCTATAGTGGTACGTTTTTGCATTGAAGCTCTAACATGATTTACAGGGCAAAAAGGTTCTAACATGTTCAAATCTGTCTTTCTGCATTGCAAATAACGTTTCATGTCATGAGTAAGAGACATCCTTCATCTGGAAAAGCGTTGCTCTTAATATTGCTAAAATCAACTTTCTCTCACACAGAAAGTACCTTTTTGGCACATTTAGGCTTGCATTCTCTTCATTTGCTTAGTTGCACTAACAAAGTGTTACTGTTCACAGAAGCTCTAAATTAAGCAGGCTATGCATTAAAGCTCTAACATGACTTATTTTGTCTGGAACTTGTAACACACTGAAAAGGCTCTGTCTGCATTGCAAATAAGCTTTCATTTCATGAGTTAGAAACATTTTTCATAAGGGCAAGATTTACTCTTAATATTGCATAAACCAACTTTCTCTCACTGGGAAAGAAGCTTTGCAGCATATGTGGTTGCATTCTCTTCATTTGCTTTTTTACAGTTACAGAGCATTAGTGCTCCTAGAAGCTCTATACTGGTAAGTATTTGCATCGAAGCTCTAAAATAATTTACAGTGCAGCAATTCTTAACACTTTAAAATCTGTCTTTCTGCATTGCAAATAAAATTTCATATAATGAGTAAGAAATATCTTTCATGTGGAAAAGGTTTGCTCTTAACATTGCATATACCAACTTTCTCTCACTGGGAAAGAAGCTATACAGCATATGTGGGCTTCCTTTCTCTTCATTTGCTAAGAAACACTAACACATCATTAGTGCTCAATGAAGCTCTAAACTAAGCAGCCTGTGCATTGAATCTCTAACATGACTTGCTGTGTCTGGATCTTGTAACACACTGAAAAGCGCGACTTCTAGTCTATTACCCATTCCATCCTGCCTATTGTCAAATGCTTTCCAGTTCCTGAACTGTGAAACTTGTTCATAAGGGCAAGATTTACTCTTAATATTGCTTAAACCAACTTTCTCTCACTGAGAAACTACTTTTTTGCGCAAATTTGGGCTTGCATTCTCTTCATTTGCTTTTTTACACATTAGTGCTCATTGAAGCTTTAATCTAAGCAGGCAGTGCATTGAAGCTCTAACATGACTTGCTGTTTCTGGAACTTGTAACAAACTGAAAATGTTCTTTCTGCATTGCAAATAATCTTTCATTTCATGAGTTAGAAACATCTTTCATAAGGCAAGATTTACTCTTAATATTGCTAAAACCAACTTTCTCTCACTGGGAAAGAAGCTATGTGGGCTTGCTTTCTCTTCATTTGCTCAGAAACACTAACACATCATTAGTGCTATATGAAGCTCTAAACTAAGCAGCCTGTGCATTAACGTTCTAATATGACTTGCTGTGTCTTGGATCTTGTAACACACTGAAAAGGCTCTTTCTGCATTGCAAATAAGCTTTCATTTCATGAGTTAGAAACATTTTTCATAAGGGCAAGATTTACTCTTAATATTGTATAAATCAACTTTCTCTCTCTGAGAAAGTACCCTTTTGGCACATTTAGGCTTGCATTCTCTTAATTTGCTTTTTTACATAGTGCTCATTGAAGCTTTAATCTAAGCAGGCAGTGCATTGAAGCTCTAACATGACTTGCTGTTTCTGGAACTTGTAACAAACTGAAAATGCTCTTTCTGCATTGCAAATAAGCTTTCATTTCATGAGTTAGAAACATCTTTCAAAAGGCAAGATTTACTCTTAATATTGCTAAAATTAACTTTCTCTTACTGAGAAAGTACCTTTTTGGCACATTTGGGCTTGCATTCTCTTCCTTTGCCTTTTTTACACATTAGTGCTCATTGAAGGTTTAATCTAAGCAGGCAGTGCATTGAAGCTCTAACATGACTTGCTGTTTCTGGAAATTGTAACACATTTAAAAGGCTCTTTCTGCATTGCAAATAAGCTTTCATTTCATGAGTTAGAAACATTGTTCATAAGGGCAAGATTTACTCTTAATATTGCATAAACCAACTTTCTCTCACTGAAAAAGTACCTTTTTCGATCATTTGTGATTGCATTCTCTTCATTTGCTTTTTTACTCTAATAGAGCATTAGTGATCCTAGAAACTCTATAGTGGTATGTTTTTGCATTGAAGCTCTAACATGATTTACAGGGCAAAAAAGTTCTAACACGTTCAAATCTGTCTTTCTGCATTGCAAATAAGCTTTCATTTCATGAGTAAGAAACATCTTTCATGTGGAAAAGATTTGCTCTTAACATTGCATATACCAAATTTCTCTCACTGGGAAAG